>JAKUCD010000015.1:0-184424 GCA_030563525.1 Nadsonia commutata
ATCTAACTAACGAGATTTGTATATAAATCTTTTCCAATTGGGATTGATGACCTAATCCACTGAGACTTATGTCAGTAATTAGATAATGAAAGAATCTATAGATCCTTACAAAATTACTAATCAGAATCGTAGCTACTAGGAGTTTATTTGAGATTAAAGAATGTATGAAAAAATCAAATAATGAAATCTCTTGACCTTTTATTCTTGGAGTGTCTGACGTAAATGTTAACTTAATCACCACATTATCCCATTTAACACATTCCTCAAAAATTTTATTCAACTCGGCAGATGATAGGAGTGCGAGCAGCGGGAAGCCACTATAACTCTGGCCCTTTCAACCTATCAAATTTTTGGTCATAAACCGACATACAAGTAACAAATCTATAACCAAGTGGCCGGTAAAGCCTTTTTTTTGGGAATATACTGCATCTTTTTGACTCTGTGATTTAGGTAAAACAAGTATACATTCGACAGCTTAATAATATATTGGTCATGAATTTATTTTGAGCGTTAGAAAAACAGAATGTATTCTTCAAGTTACTCGATACCCCGCAAAGTCAGTAAAAAAAAAATTGAAAATATCCGAAATTTACGTTGTTATAGATTTACATCGGTTATTTTAAATTTTATCACAGATTATGATATGTTGGATCATCATGTTTTACTCTACTAGTACTTCCTGTTAAACCTCAATCGTTCAATAATTATTGCGAAATAGCTCCATGATATATATCAGCAAAAATTGAATCTCAATTTGTTGCTCTGAGGGTTAAATAGCTTATTGATCGGCCACATATATTCTAGATGAATAATGATATTGAAACCTGTCGCGCTAGAACCCCGGTATTCGCTACTTCGAATTTCGTCCTTCTGTGCTGAGCCAATATCCGTTATTTACACCACCCCCGCCTTGCCAGCTATCATTCACGTCTTCAATTCATTTAGGATTTTTTTTTGTGATAATATCTTGGAGCGTTTACTAGTATCTTTCTATTCGACACTCTTATATATAAATATGCCTTGGAGACAGTTCCACATTGAGATCTATTATTATTAGCCCGTGTCTTGTTCCCTCAATGGCATTGAAAACATGCTATCATGTTTCTCAACATAAGATTTCATCATGAATATATCTTTCACATCAAACTTCTTACAAGTGCAAGTTCTAGCTCGAGAAGAGGTATTCTTTTCTTTACTATCACCCCCTCCTCATTTTCCCGTCGTCAATAATTATTTTTTCAACATCTCAATGGCAATGCAACAAATTTTTCTAAACTCGGGGGAACTAGAATGAATCATATTAGAGATCCAAACAAACACTCCGTTCTACGAAGTCTGTGAATGAAGTTATACAATGCTTTTATCTCCCGCTTATTGCCGTACTCTTTGAATATCATCAGCAAAAAAAAAAAAAAATCTAACATCGGTGACGACAACACACAACCGTTTTGTCAATCTTTGAATAAACATTTATGGTAGTTTAGATAGGTTGCTTTTAGGTTATATCCTCTTTCGGTCCGCATGTTATTGTCAAACAGTAGTATCTGGTGTCGCTACTTGTCGATATATTATTCTTGTTTTCATCTTAATTCTATGAGGGTCAGGGGTTTTCTTCTCTTAATGATTTCAAAAGAAGGAAAAAGCAGAATCTCCAGGAATTTAGCTATAACTTCGGAACAAGCACGACAATTTACTAATGTTATAATTAGAAGATGTGATTAGGGCCGCTGATAGGATCCAAGCGGGTGTGAAGTTTTTCAGTAATCTCAGAGATCAGGGTTGCTCCTTTTTCTCAATGGGAGTCTCTTTGGTTTGGGTTTACTTTCAAGTGTTGATTATTTGTTGCTTTTATGATTCCCTCTAGTAGTATAGGGGTCGATCATTTCGTCCTGCTAGTTTTTACTAAATACACAACCCGGCTATTAGGTCTTTAGGGTTAATCAGTCGCTTTCAGATATTCTCACCGTTTTGGTAGATGTTTTCAAATGATCAACCTTACTCATCCAAAACATCTACTTTGACTCTCAAAGGTTTATTGAAAATTCTGGCCATTTCTTTTTTGCTGTTGCTGGACTGCGCGTACCGATGCTTGAGTAGACCTTGGTCAAATGTGACATGGTTAGGTTCGAAACCACATCAAAGGAAAACTTGGTCACAATAGCTCTAGCCCTTGGATTTATTATGTTCATGATTACACGAGGATGGTTCATTACAGGTTATCGTTCGAAAGATAATTTATCAACTTTTACTGCTTGTGCCATTGTTCAAGTGTTACTAGCCATGATCATTGTATTCGCTGTAATTATGAAAGGTTTCTGAATGATGGGTTTTTGATTACTTGGAGGCTATAAACTAAATCGCTATTTCAAACCAATGTTGTTTTCTTTCAATACTCTTGACCTTGGAAGTGGTATTGAAAATCTGCTAGGAGAGAGAGACTAGATTCTGGTATGTCTCCCCTTGCCAGTCGAAGGAAGGTATAACACTTTAAATCATCATTTGAGGTGCGCATACACTTTCTAGAGGAATACAAGATTAATCATCACTTTTGAAGCAGAAGATAGTCTCTTACTACTGTTGTCTCAGAAGATATTTTCAAGAGACGGACGCGGTTCTTGATTACGAGTCTTTTCGTGTTTCTTCTCATTTACAACCCTTGCTTGGATGCCCTGGTGAGATTAGGCCTCTCGCCGACAATGTGTAAAATATATATTGGAATAATTTCGATGTGGCTAGTGAATAACATTAATGATCCAATGAGGTTTTAACTATCTTGGATAATCGGTCGTTAGATAAGGTAATTTGAAGATCGAATACTTGAAACCTGGCGATCTGGTATTGATAAATTAAGAATTTTACAAAGGAAGAAGAGAAAAGGAGAGGGTCGGAAAAATGAGGAGTTATAAACAGAGTTTGCCTACTGTTTTATCACATTTGAGTTGTCGTGATTCGTTCGCCTACCGCCGCACAAATTGCGGTTACATTGTTCTATTCACATCAAAACAGGCAACGTTTTTGAACTTTCCAAGAGTAATGGATTTTTTAGGGCGTATGAATGCTTAACGTAATGCTATTTAATGACAGTTTAAGCTTGGAAACTCTTATACTATATAACTGACGACAAGTTTGATTCATTGCTAAACAATTGAAGATTAGTGAGCTCGACTGTTCATAATATTACTTAGTCTATTGGCTTTTTCATGGGCTTAGATTTTATATTTCTTTAATGATACCGAAGAATTGCTACAAAGAGATTATATTTGGCCTCAAACTAGCCCACTATCGACTTATTGAGAACGTTGATGGTACTGATTTTCTGTATGGCAGCCACAAATAATCAAGTGCTTTAATATAGTTAACTTTTCTCGGATTCGTTACTTTACACATAATCATCGCTGGCTACAGACTAAACTAAAGTTATTTTTAGATAGTCAAGTTTTTCAGATCACTTTTGAGTTAGAAGTTGTCTCATTTTGCATAGGTCTATAAATGATTGGATTTAAGGAGGTTAATGCTTTTCAAAATATCATGGGGAGATTCATCCCCTGTCTCTCGTGCACCTGAGTTGAACTGAATCAGTACGACATCCGGGATTATGAGATCTAATTAACCATAGAGCCGATAAATTATTACTTTCCTATTTAGAGTTATTACTGTAGGATCTATTGTAACTGCACATTATCTTAATACATGACTCTTCCCTCTTTGCTCCTCCCTCTTTGCTGCTACAGTTATCCCCAGGAAAAAAATGTGGGTGCGGTAATGCGCTGCGCATAGGGGAAACATAATGAGTTTATCTTTAGGGGGTTGCAAATGCTAAAATGATATTTGAAACTTTGTTAGGGTAGCATAGTTTTAGGATAAAAAGATGGATATTTCCCCCTTCATATCATGTAATAATTAAGATACATATTAGCAGCTACTTTTTTTTTCTTTCTAAATCCTTCGTCATCCAGAATCAGAAATGATCGGGGACAGTTTAGTATAATATGTGCCATATAATTGGTATAATTATTTAAAACTATGATATGATCTCCTTAGCACTCATATTTAATGATATTACATTACAAGAAAGAGAAAACCGAAATGAAACAGCACGGTGCAATACATTTTTACATTATTGTCATCACGTGATCGTAGATGTGGTGGCTCGATGAGGTGCTTGGAAGCAGGGACGGTCTTATTTGTCAGCCATAATTAAGGTTCCGAAGCTGCACGCCGCATAGCGCATCACCCAATTAATTTTGAATTGCGGACGTTTATCGCGTATTTAATTGATACACGTTATGTAGAATACGTGTGGAGTTAATTGACAATTTATAATTGTGTAAATCAATTATGTGATTAGGATTTATCTGCATGTTATTAGAGAGTTTGCTCCCCTCCGAAGTTAGCATGAACTGATCGCATAATCCGCTAAAAATGCCGTTACAGATCAATAGATCTATAAATCTATATATATATCCCCCACATTACACCTATTTCAACTCTAATACACGTATTATACAACAGTGTGATATAATTAAAGTTTAATCACTTTCGTTCTACTACTCCACGCATAGTAATCTTCCAATAAATTTTTACAAATGAATTTGTAATTTTACCCTCGCTACCCTTTTGGGTTTGAACTAAAATGAAGAAGAATGATGCACCATTTGCATTAAAATTTGAATTACTAAAGTTAATCGAGCTTTCCGAGCAATGAGACAGCACAATACGAATGTCACGAAGCATTCGATCCTGAGTTTGAATGGACCACAGAAGAGGAGAAAACTGTGAGACGTAAATTGGGTTGGAAAGTTTGTGGTTGGGCTTGTATGGTGTTTGTTGCTCTTCAAATTGATAGAAGTAAAAAAGTCACCAAGCATATCGGATAATATGCTTGGTGACCTTGGCCTAACCACAAACAATTACAATCTTGACCAGACGTTATTCAGTGTATATTTTCTGGCCGCTGAGCTTCCGTCTCAATTGATTTCAAAAAAACTAGGACCCGATAGATTTATCCCCATTCAGATCATTCTTTGGTCTATCGCCGCCATATGTCAGGCCGAATTGTCAGGCCGTACTTCCTTTATTATAACACGCTGTCTGTTGGGTGCCTTGGAAGGGGGGTTCATTCCTGGATATAATTCTATGGATGTCCTTCAATACTACTTAAATCTTTAGAGCTCAGAGCAGTTGGTTTATTGAAAATGAGAGGCATTCATGGTTTTGAAGGTTGGAGATGGTTATTCTTGATTGAAGGTATTCTTAGTTTCCTAATTGGTATTAATTCTTTCTTTATGATGCCTGCGTCTCCTGTTGAAACTAAGACTCGGTTCAGAAAGAATGGTTAGTTCACTGATTGTGAAGAAAAGATTGTTGTGAATAAGATTTTAAGAGATGACCCCTTTAAGGGTGATATGCGTAATATAGAAGCTGTGACACCGAAAATGCTTTTCAAGACGGTTTGTGATTATGATTTATGGCCTCTATACGCTATTGGTATTGTTACATTTATCCCCGGTTTCACAGTAGGTCAATATATGACCCTTACACTGAAAAAGCTTAGATTCACAACATTGAAAACTAATTTACTTATCATCCCTTACAATTTCATTCATATCTTCACCATGCTTGGTGTTATTAAGTTATTCAGTATCATGAATAGAAAGGCCTTAGTAGGCTTAATTCAGCCATCCTGGGTTCTCCCGTGTTTATTAGCCCACAGATTTGGGAATAATGCTGGCGTTTGGGGTCAATATGTTATTCTAATTGTTCTGTTGCCTACCCTTTTCTCCATCCCATGGTTGTTGCTTGGACTTCGTCAAATTCCGGTAATGTCAGTAAACGTACCGTATCAGCTTCAGTATACAATATGTCCATTCAGTTTCGACAGATAATATCGGCCAATGTATATCGGGCTGATGATATACCTTTATACAAGAGAACAAATGCGGTTTTAATTGGCATCAACTTTTTACTTATGGTTTGTTTAATGACAGCTAAGGCTTATTACGTTTCAAGGAAAGAATGGAGAGAAAACAAGTGGAATAGTATGAGCGAGCAGGAAAGATACGAATATCTCAACACCACCACCGATGAGGGTAACAAAAGATTAAACTACAAGTTTACTCACTAAAACCATCTATGAGATGATAGATAGAAATAGAAGAGGCGAACGCAGGTACAGCGGCTGTGACTGCAAGTTCAGAAGCGGAACTACTATGTATCACGTGACTTATTTTGTTTAACCAAAAGAAATGCTTTATAAGTAATTCAAATAGAAAATCAGTTAATTAACATTATTGCAAGCAATTTAATTTATCCCAGGTGTTAATTGATCAAATATATTAAAGAATTAAATTAAATCAAAAGATGGCTATCTACTAATCTAACGGAGAAAGAAGGACAAATTCGGAATTGGTTTCCGAATCGCCAAATTGCTTTTTCTAGAGCCTTACACTGTTACTCGTATACACTTTTAATATGTAAACATATCAGAAATCAGTATCATCACATTCCTTAGAATGCGCTGCTTTCGCAAGCCTCACTCCATAACTTGCGTTGGGAGGTTCAACTAATCGACTTAAATTAATTCACATGTTAATCACAAGGTGAATCGTCATTAGGCAAATGGAATATTTTAACAATCTTTAACGTCTCAGTTAGGATACCAGGAGCCACGGGGTTTGCTAAGGACTCCGAGGTCCATATGGATGAGGCCTTGTAGCCCTCATCTGAGACATGAACCCTAGATTGTTAATTTGACTAAGAAAATAAATAGAGCAAAGAGAAATAATTAAATATATTATGATACCAGACCAAATTAATATAACTATGCAATGAAGATATGTACAATATAATTTCACAATATTATTTTTGTTGAATGTAAAAATAATCTCGAAGAGGCATTTAGATTACAATTTTCACTCATCATTAAAATCTACTGTATAGTAAGAAAAACAATGTATTGAATGCAGGGGGTATATAACAGTTTTACGTACAGAAAATACTACATAAGATAACCTATAGTCTTGTTCCTTTAGAAGAAGGTGAATAATTATTTGAGACATGAGATACTACTGAACTACGGGAAGATCCAGAAAAGAAAGAAACTGGTGGCCCCACTATATCACGTATCTCAGCGATTGAAGGAGCCTGAGGCTTTTGAAAAGGAGCCGATGTTAAAGGAGAAATATTGCCATACCTATGATGTGACGCCGGGGTTGGAGATGATGCAAATGCTCTTTTTCTGTTCAAATTGTTTCGATTAATATCATTATTAAAGTTATAATCAGATGAGAATAAAGGTGATGCAGGAGAACCTGTTTCCGGTTTGGTTAAATATGACCCTCGAATATTCAAATCATTAAATGCAGAGTTAAGGTCAACGATTGAGTTTTCAGTTTCGACTAACTCAATAGAGGAAATCGAAGTTATCGATGGCGTCCTTTGCTTTTGATACTGAAGCGAGGACGAATTATGCAAAATATTATGACCAGAGCTCTCAGCTCTATTGATTCCTAATTTACGGAGTTGTTTGGGGAAAAGTGTAGCATTAGATTTTTTAGTCTTATCACCAATATTCTCATATGATGATATTGGTAACCTTGAGTTAGCGACTCCGTCATCATGGAGTATAAGCTCATGCGCAATTTCTTTAACTAGAACGGATTTTTCACTCTCAGACATACGCGCAATGATCGACCAAAGACCAAACTTTTTTAGAATGGACCCATCTTGGTTATTTGCAAGGATAATAGACCTAATGATTTTCAATAATGTCAGTCTAATAATTGGCTTGTTGCTACTATAAAGCTTTTTCTTTAATTGATCGAAAACTTCTGGTTTGATCATTGACTTTGCTATTTCAGGACTTAACATGAACATCTTATCAAAGTGATCCAACAAACTTTCAAAAGCATAAGTTTTGGCCGATATGAATAAATTCCTTATTTTTTCCAAGGAGGAATCTTGTAATAAGATCTCTTCAACGCGGTTTGTTTCGTCGTTAAGCCAAGTGGTAATCGCCTCGAAACCATTTACTTGCCAGTATTGGTCTGATAGTAGGTGAAGATAAGTTTTCAAACCACCATACTTCCATAATTCCTTCCGACAATTTCTACTATTGGAGTGAGCAAAGTCGCACAAAATCGGTAACGCAAAGTCCTTGATGGGTAAATCGGACATGGCTACTTTTTGCAGTAAAGGAACAATACCAGCCATTGCAGTTTCTTCTTGTCTCTCTTCACTCAGTAGACACAAATTATAAAGAATATGAAAAATTTGGTTACCCACATCTTTGAAAAACTGCGAGTCAGCTTCCTCAGCTAATGCTTCAACTAGAAAATCAATGGCATTTGCATTTTGCAGTACTGACAAACAACCAGGAACCATCGATACGCTTTTGATAAATTTCAGAATATTTAGCCTTTCACCCATATCTAAATTCCCATATGACTTAAATAGTAACTTGAAAACAGTTCTAGTAGCTACCGCTTGCTTGACGTAAGGGTCTGTTTGTGCAAATACTCCTAGAATAGAAACGATTTTGTTAATATACTGCAAATCATCGGTTTCGCTATCCTTTACCTTCTCTGTCGTCAAAGTAGACAAGACTAATGCTAACGATTCAAGAATAGACCCTGTTGATAAAATACGACAAAAATCATTCCTTAAAGTGGAGACTTGAGATTCCAAAATCCTAGCAATCGCCTCAATCCCAATTAAGACGAATTCTCTTGAAGACTTGAAATCTTCTTCAAGAAATGTGGCTATGGTGAATAGGCCACCACACGAAATAAACATCTGTAAAGGTAAGGGCTGCGGAGATGAGCAGATTTGGTGAACAAATAACGCCGCTTGCATTCTTGTACTCTCTGAAAATTGTTTTGAAGAAAACTTAGATACTGTAGGAATACCACCAACAAAACAAAAGTTTTCCAATATTAGTTGTATACGTTGAGAGTCATCAACCTGTATTAGAATCTCATTAATAATTTGAAGCAGTATAAGTGCTAGATTCTTATCATATGTAGAATCTAAAACTTCGAGAATTGGTAGAATGCCATGCAATTTTACCACAGTTGATCGAGTCTCGGGAAACTGAACTAAAGTTACAAGGATTAGTTTGCTAGCTTCTAAAAGCTTAGAACCTTTGGCCTTCGAATTTAGAATGTTGACGTATGTAGACATGCGATTATGAGCGTTTGCCAGTTTGTCTCTAGCGATATTCACCTGAATGTCATTTTCATCAAATTCATCCAACCTCATGAATGGATCTTCATCTTCTTCATCCGAATTTCTATCTTTCGGGGAGGTATTGAGACTTAGAGAAATATTATCAGTCTCGTCAAAGATATCAGTGTAATCACCATCATCCTCAATCTCTACGTATTTTGACAACTCCGAAGGTTCGGGCCGAAAGTATACCTTGGAATTATTATTACCAACGTGGTTATGGGTCGGAGTTTTAAAACTTTCAGTACTGGTATGTTTTCTGCTACTTCTTCTTTTCTTTGAAACGCGTCTCTTTCCACTTAATAAATCATCTATCTTTGAAGTATCTAGATCACCAATAAAATCTAATGAGTAATCGTTTGAATCTAAAATACTTTCATTTCCCACATCCGGCGAAAATTCGGAGACTGCTTTGATCGGCAAATTATTAGAACTCACTCTTATATTGGTTATAGTTCTATCTTCATCCAACTCTTTTTTTTGATTTACCACCTTCTTGACGGCTTTCACAAGTTTTGGAAATTTAAATGCAGAAAATTCCAAGTCTCCTGCAAAATCGTCATCCCAAACTTCAAGAGCTGAGGTTGGAGTTGATGAAGATACGGCCTTTGGCAGCAAGGGATCCAAATTTACACGTTTGGGTATTTTAGATTGATTTTGCTGTTTATCCGAAACCTGTGTACTTGAACTTTTGTTTCTTTTCAAAGAGCTGCTAATTTCTATGTACTTTGTTAAATCATTAATGACAATTGGGGTATCACTTCCTGGCTTTGTTGCTTGATGATACTGCCTTCTTAATTTAGCTTGGGAAGTTGAGTTGCCCATTGAAGCCCCCTTGTTGTTCGATGTTACAGATAATGATGAAGCCGACACTGGAACTTTCAAGGCTTCATTCCATTTTTGTACTGATCTAACTGCTTCATCAAATTGCATACCGCTATTTAGCTTTCCATGCCCCTGATCAACAGCAACTTGAAGCCATCTATGTCTCAAAAGAAGTTTGGCACTGATTCGCAAATTTGGATCCTTTTGGAAGCATTGAACAAGAAAGTCTCGAGCAAGCATACTCACACTTTCTGGGATCGGCGGATGATCGTCAGAAACAATTGCAAACATTGCCCCCATTTGGCTCATATTGTTATACGGCGGCTTGCCTGTTATTAATTCAATAACCGTACAACCAACGGACCATATATCAGAAGCCGTGGTAGCACCGGATAGAGAAATAATTTCTGGCGCCATCCAATTGGGCGTACCCACCACCGTAGCATCAGTCAATGCGTTTGAAATTTTCGTTGCAACACCGAAATCAGCCAACTTTACTAGCCCATCTTTAGTAGTAAGAATATTAGCACCCTTGATATCCCGATGTATAACACCCTGATCATGGAGATATGCCAATCCTTGAAGAACTTGTCGGGTATACCTGGCTACGAGTGGTTCAGGAAATTTTCCAAACTTTTTACAGATAGTTGTAAGAGAACCATTCTCACAATACTCAAGAATAATATTAAAAATGTCATCAGTCTTCACAAATCCATGGTATTTAACAATATTAGAGTGATTCAAGTTCTTGAGCAAATCAATCTCCTGCATTATAGCTGCTAGATCAGAAGGTTTAACATCAACTAGATTGATTTGCTTAACTGCAACTGTCTCACCTGTGGATAAATTTAGAGCTCTATACACCGTGGCGAACGCCCCCTTACCTAAACGATCACCCAAACTATAGTTATTAAGAGCTGGTATCGATCGCCGCAATCTTTGTCGAGGAGTGGAATAAACATATTCGTCATGAATTTGTTCATTCAGAGCATGATTTTGATTCTCACTCATGATTATATTACCTTCCGACGACCGATAGCGGTGATGCGACCGTCGGGGTGTACTTGGTACCTCCATCACTATACTGAACTAAAGTGTAATGAGATTCGTTAATATCCTATGGTTTGCCTGCTCTGACAGGTTTAGCTGGGATCTCTAACGATAAGAAATTGCCGATCAGTGACGCGTGAAGATACGCATCTGTTTACAATTATTTACGTTGCCATGGAAACGTCATACTATAGATCGGTCAAAAAAATCAGTAAAATACAAAAAATGAATAATTGCAATGAACAAATAATCAAATTAATTTTTCTTTGATATAGATATAATTCATAACTAAGGGCCATTTGGTTTTTAAAAACCTGTAGCGAGAGATGATGTAATGATACTGGCTTTACGAGACAGATTATTAACCCTAACAAACATGATTACAGCGCGATAACTAAAAACTCTTCTCATCTTCTCAGTATATTTGAATCAATATATTGATTAGACATCTAGGTGAATAAACTAGACTGCTTGAGAAAGACCCCTAAATGATTATACAATAGATAAAGCATGACTAAGACACATAAAATAATGATGAAAGAGAAGAACATCACTTTGAGAATAAGCTTTTTACGTTGCTTGAATATCAGATCGTTTTTCTTTTCCTCCTCCACCCAAGTTTTAATATTACTTAGTCTGCTCTTATAATCATCAACTGTACTTTTGGCCTTCGTAAGACGTTCATCTAAAGAATCCAAAACGGACAAACTCTGCTGATGCGCTTTTACATTCTCCAACTTGAAAAAGAAATCAAGATCTGACTTCTCCATATCCATCCTGAAATGGTCAACTAATTCCATTGCCTTATCCCTCATCTCTATCAACTGTTTTGTTGTTTCTTGAACACTGTTTAATTTTTGAGCTAACTCAAATTCGGATGAATCAAGTTGTGAGCTCACATCCTGGGATAATTTTTTCTTGAGAATATTACATTCATCACTCAAATAAATATCCTTCAAAAAACTTTTATCGTCCTTTTTTAATATTTTGTTTATCCTCTCCTTGTCAGAGAAATCACTCTGATAATCAAGCCTCGACCAAGGTAAACCGATATCTTTCTTTTCATAATAATTCATTCTATCTAATATTTCGTTATTCGGCCTAGAATCCCCCCGTTCTTTTAAAAGAAAACTTCTGTATAAACTCTTCCGTTTAGATCCCGGTTTGGCCGGAATACTATTATCCCCACTCCGAGTTTTTCTGGGAGTACCATCACCACTAACAAGTACCGAAGAAGATCCATTTTCATCACTTATAAGAAGAATAGGTACATGAGGATGGAGATCATTACTTTGATGAGATGCAGCAGAACCTGGGGTCGACCCACTTTTCACATAACCATTAGTCTTAGGAATCAGCTTTTTTTCGTAAGGTAGAGTGCGAGCCTCTTGAACTGAACTAGTCAATTGAATTGCGGATGACGATCGCTTGACAGGGGTTCCAGAGGATGAAGAGTTGGGGCCAGCGGTAGCTCTTGAACTGCGAGATGCGATCGTCGTAGCTTTCGCGGAGTTGATCGGAGCAGACGACACTGAAGGTGTGGTGGTATTGGACCGCAAGATCCCCGTGCTGTCTACCCCTGTAGATTGTGAATTTATGCTATTACGCTTCCGGCTAATACTTGTATAAGAACCGCTGCTATTATTATGGTTGATGTCTGGCTTCTTATTCTCCGCGAATGGAGGCAAGAGTGCCGAAGCTTTCAGATTCACACTTGTAGACGAGCTGCTGGTTGAGAGAGGTTTCGATGCATTACTGGCTTTTGGTTTCATATGATTTATAGGTGAATGCACATGAGTAGAAAACATGATATATGCCAATTTACGTGGTTAACAGGATATTGTAGTTTTGTAATATTATCGATATGAAATGGTTATCCGTATAACTCGATAAGCCCCTTGAAGTTACCCGATAGAATTCTTAATATACCAAAATCAAAATTTCGGTATCGTTTTTTAGGCGCGCTTTTATAATATTATACAGCATAAATCTAATTCATAGATACCAACAATGGCTCCCAATATTACTAGATCTTTATTCAGATCACTTAGATCTCAGACTACAGTAAGATTATCTATGGTTCATTCCTCTCAAACTAGAAGTATGCCTTTGTTGTTTCAGTACTCCACTAAAGTTGAACAACCTACAGGTCTAGATCAATACGAGACTATGATTTTCAACAAACTTACTGATGCTTTTGAACCTACACTTCTTGATGTGCGTGATGTGAGCGGTGGCTGTGGATCAATGTTCGCCATTAACATCTCATCTACCAAGTTCAAGGGCGTTCCTATGGTTAAACAGCACAGATTAGTCAACGAAGTATTAGCTGACGAAATCAAGACTTGGCATGGATTACAGTTACGAACCAAATCTGTTTAAAGATAGGGAGAAGAAGACTACAAGAGAAAAAAAAGAAAAGGAAATGACCCTATCGTGATTCACCGGCTATATGTATTATTTGACCGGTGAGGAGCGCCGTATTTGTCATCGAATTTTATATATCCCTTTAGTGAGGTTCCCCGTTTTTATTTATTTACCCCCTCTTAATTCTTGTAAAATTCTAAATTCTGTAAATAGATGTTTCTTATCTTTTAGTTCCTTTATAGTTTACATATTCTAGAAGAATAAAAATTATGAATAAGATTGAAAACGTAGTACCTTTCTTGTAAAAAATATTAAATGCAATAGCTCATGCTTTCTTTTAAAATTAAATAAAAATACAGGAGAAAATTTATAATAGATATCTCAACTAACGTCTGATAATGAGTTAGAAAATGCTTCTTTCATCTTTTAATATGCGCACCCCTTGACAGTACCGTCTTCATTTAGAATATTACTGGGAACAGGAGGGGGCAGAATAGCAAAGGTAAGATAAGATGTGTGGCTCTTGAATTCGGTTTCAGCTCTTGAAACATTCCTCCACTCATATTTATCATCACCTTCCTTGATTCTAGTACCTTTACCGAATGGATTAAAACCCTTGGTACCACCAACCTTTGGTGTAGTAGAATCATTATCCGAATCTTCAACATCTTCTAATGGTCTCTTTTCAGCTTGACTTTCAGAAGCTTGATCAATTGTAATTCTGACATTTCTCTTTTGAAGACCTTCAATTCTTCTCTTCTTAACATCACGAAGTCTCTCAATGGCATCATCAACATCTCTGACCATTTCCATTCTACTTTCATGTTTTCTCGCATTGATTTCAACCATTTCGATATTTTTCCAGCCATTAGCCTTCAAAGCTTCAATTGTTTTAGCAACTTGTTCGATACAGGGCGAGAAACAACAGATATTAACTATGCGATCATTGGCAACCACACTAGTAAGATGGGGGATAGCCGTCCACGGCGAAGGTAAATCTAAGAAAACGGCATTAGCCTTTTGTTGAACATTTTTAATATTAAAGCCATCATTACACACATCACGGTGGGTGATAGTAACAACTTCAGCAAGCTTATGTGTTTCAATCTCGACCTTGGCGTCGATAAATCTAGGCTCATGATATTCATAAGTGTATAGATGACCCTTGGAACCCACAGTACGGGCCAAAGCATGAGTGAAACTACCACTACCAGTACCAGCTTCCAAAACCTTAGAACCAGGTCGGATCTTCAATCTTTGAACAATATAACTAGCATCGGGAGTGTAGACGATCTGTGTTCTATGAGGTAACGATAAAGACCATAACTCGGGTGTGGGATGAATTAAATAAATGAAGCCATTACCTTGTGCACTGGGGACTTGATCACCGTATCTATTACCGATAAGTTTATCGTGAGTGAAAACACCGTATCTAGTGTTGAATTGTTCGTCCTTTTTGATGAACATGGGCTTGATGTTGGATCGGGTCATCCAAGCCAACACCAAATCACCCTCCTTGATTTCGTCTGTATATTTAGTGAAAGGCATGATAAGAATACTGAGAGACCAGATCTAACAATGAATGTGTTTGAGCTGGGGAGAAATACACCTAACCGCTGCCTTGTATTCAATTAGAATGAAAAAACTGAAAAAATGAAAATCCAAGATCTCCCAACCCAACTGTTACCCGGTGTTTCAACCTCCCAAAAAAAAGAGAGAAAAAAAAGAAAAAAAACTGTAATCTTCGAAGATATATTATCGTATTTTGTTGAATTTATTCTTGTCAGGCCGTGAGATTGTAAGATATACATCAATCATTGATTAGAAGAACCTTAACAATGCCTTCCATATCTGAGCCATTCGTTTTATCGAATTTACCCCAAGCCTCTTCCCTTATTTCTTCAAGAGTAGCTATCACTCAAAGCAAGTCTAAGGTTCACTTAGGTATCTCTCATAGTTCATTCGCGACCTACTCTCTCAGGCCGACACCTCATATTATCTGGTCTCATTCACTTCCTCCTACCGCTGTCGTCACCAGTATCTCGTCAAACCTTAGTGATAAGGCCGACTCCTCAGATGTTACTCTATACGCTGCAGTCTCGGAAAAGAAGAAGCATTTCTTGAAGAGTGTTATCTCAGGTGCTGAAGAAACGTCGACAAGTATTAAGAGTAGAGTTGTTCCTGGTGAAATTGCCGGTATTCAAGCTTCAAGTGATGGCGCTTCAGTCGTTCTTGTCTTAAAATCATCTATTGTCAAGGCCTTCTCCTCTGATCTTGATATCGAAGAAGAATTATGGTCTCTTAAGGCCAAGGCTTCTAGAACTGTTATCTTCAATTCATTTGCATTAAATGGTGATTTGAACTACTTTGCTCAAGATGGAGAACTTCCCGAAAATGGTTTATTGATTTTAGTTTCTTCCCGTGATGTTGGTAAAAAGGCTATGTTCGAAGTCAGAGTTGTCGCTCTCACCAATCAAGGTGCTACTGACTTAGTTGTCAAGGATATTGAAATTAAGGACGGTGACTCCGATGCTGTTTTCAGTTTATACCAAGGAAACTTATATAGATATTCACCTGCATCTTCTACTTTGACCGTCTATTCACTTCCTGACGTCAATATCATCTCCACCGTGAAGGTTCCTTCTACGTCCATTGAAAAGAATACTTCAGCCAATACTTCAATTGTTGCTGTTGGTAAGAATAAGGTTTTGCTTTCTGAAAACAGAACATTGTTCTTAATTGACGTCAACTATCAGTCTATTTTAAGTCAAAGAGCGCTTGATGCTCCCTTATTACTCGTTTCTTACGATTCTAATTCATCTATTGTAACAGGTATTTCAGTTGCTGATAAATCTGCATCAGTATTATGTCTCACTCTTGACATTGGTTCCGGAAGTTTACTGGAATCACTTTCCAAGGGTATCAAGAAGTCAGATAATTCCTGGGTTGGTGGCTTTTCAGATATCTTGATTAAGAAGAAATATAGTCTCCCTGAATACTGTTCCATCGAAACTGATATGATTACTACTTCTAAGCATTTTAATGAAGAAAGACTTAATATCTTAGCTGAATTCAAGAAAAATAATCAAACCGCTTCATTCGAAGATTTTGTTGTACCTTTCTTGAAGAACGAAGAATGGGATGATATCGAAGAAAATACTGAAGCTAAATACTCTAAATCTACTGAATTCCTCGTATATGAAGCCGAAAAGGATCGTGAAGTTGACGTCCATTTTATTCAGCAATTAGTGAATCTTATTTTCGACAATACTAATTTAGATGAATCTGCAACATCTGAACCCCTTAAGCTTTCATCGTTTGTTCCTGAAAAGACCTTGATCTATCTTTTAACTCATCCCTTATTCCCTACTCCCCAACTTACTAATATTCTCAAATCTCTTGATTCTTATCCCAGACTTTTACGTCAAGCTTTGGTGACCGTACCTGCCCTCAGCTGTCAAGAAGTTGTTAATGCTTTAATTCACCAAAATGATGATATCTTTTCCGATGCTGTTAATAGATTAGTTGAAGAATTCAGTCACGAAGAAATTACTAGAACAATTAAGTCAGAACTTTACGCTAAGAATTCTTTGAGTACAAGTAGCAACACTATTTCCGAATGTGTCAATAGACTTCGTCGTCTTAATATTGGCTGGAGTATTATTTCTTGTTTCGTCGATGCTGGTGGTCTTTTCTCTTGGAATAAGGATATTATTTCAGGCTTAAGTAAGACTGTTAACGATCAAGTTGTCAACCTGGAAAACAGTTATGATGTTATGACTTTACTTGAAGAAGCTTTACGTAAATTGAATCCTACTGAACCCTCATCTAAGATCTCCAAGAAGGAATTGAAGAAACTCAGCAAGAAACAAAACAAGACTAATTCTAAGACTAATAATAAGGAAGGATCAAGAGGTCCCGAAGTCATTTCTCAAGAAAAGAAGGAAAGAGAGCAGATGAAGAGTTTATTAGGTTTTGGCACCAAGGCTGGCTTAGAGATGGATGTCGCTGAAATCCAGTCCATTAAGAACGTTGTTCAACGTAAAATCGCCATCAATAAATACGGTGACAATGTTTCCAGAAAGGTCCCTTCTTACACCGTTGAGAAACTTATTCTATAGGCAAATTAGTATTTATTTCTACTTCCAACTGGGATTTTTGTTCTTTCTCTTATTGTCTTTTTCCGTTTGTTTTCGTAGTTTCATATTTTGTACAGTTAACCTTTGTAATTCTATTATATCATTTTTCTCTTATACATTCAAATCCATTTCTTCTATAAACTTAAGAAATATATCTTTTTAATTAATTTATTATGATTAATCTACAATTATTTAATACCAGTTAAATCACTCATATACTTTATATAATCCCAGCCTTCCCCTCCAGCTTTGTGTTGAGGCATTGAGTTTGTCAATTTTTCGACCATTAAATCAGGTATCAGAGAATTTTTCAGATCTAACTCTGTAACAAACTCTTTACCATCAGCAATGTCAATGAACGACTGTAGTACTTGTTCAGCCGTTTGTTGATCTTCAGTCACTTCAACCATAAAATTGATAAACTGCTCAAATGTGACCTTGGTATCACCTTCGCTGGCGATACAGAATACTTCATGCATTTCTCCCTCAGAGTAGACTAAACCTAAACTTGCCAAGGCACCAGAAAACTCATTTTCTTGTAAAGAGTTGTGTTGACTTTTATCGAAATATCGGAAAACTGACTCGAATTCCTCCAGTTGTACAGGTGTCAGGTTATTCATATTTCTGGCAACAATCTGATTTTCAATGAAAGCTAACTTTTTGAGAACCGATTGTTTAGCAAGACCTAGTTCATACTCTAACTCTTCATAGAAATAAACTGTATAATCATTTTCTTCAACCTTGGCCTCTATACATTGGTCATCAAGCTGTTTCAAATTTTTTAGCATGTCACTAAGTGGTTTTAATTGTTGGCTCAAATCTGTAATATTCTCTAGCTGTTTCTCTAATTCCCCATCCATATCACTGATTTTGAGTGAAACAATAGATATAAGTAATGAAAATTCGTTGGCTGTGTCAGCAAATTTCTTTCTTAGCTGCTCCTTAATATTTCTCATTTCATGATTAATTTTTTTTGATCTGTTCGCCTCTGCCTTGATCAGTG
The DNA here is from genome assembly GCA_030563525.1 of Nadsonia commutata. Taxonomy (NCBI): domain Eukaryota; kingdom Fungi; phylum Ascomycota; class Dipodascomycetes; order Dipodascales; genus Nadsonia; species Nadsonia commutata. The sequence goes on from JAKUCD010000015.1 coordinate 18,610, forward strand.
CTTGCCATGTACTATCCAAATCATTAAGTGCTAAGCCATTGGGTAAACAATACTCCTGTAAGCCGTATGTCGCAAGTTTTGTTCTAACATTACTCAGCAGAGATGCTAATTCAGACTTTTCGGTGATCCACTCTCTTTTGAGAACTCTCTTGTATTCTAGAAAGTTATCATTCTGCTTCTTTACATCGGCGTAAGTGCCGTCGAAAACAGCTTCATTCCATTTCTCTTGTTGGGTCGTAATGAATCCCAATAAACTTTTCATTCTCTTTTCAAAGCTGTGTTCCATTTCAATTGCAGATGTTGTAACTTCAACAAACTTTTCAAGTCTTCTACCAGCAGTTTCGATCTTATCCATTGCTGAGAAGGCATGAAACCAATAGGCAACGTATGTCATTACGGATCTTTCATCAGGTCTGATAACATCGCAAATATCTTCAACATCAAGAAGTTGGGGGATACCAATTTGTTCAGACGCAATTTCGAAGGCAAGTTCCATATTCCCGCGAGGATCCGAACTATCAAGTTCGTAAAAATCAATCAAATCAGGTCTATGCTTATCCAATAAGGCACAGAACGCTAAACCATCTTTCCAACTACTTGAAAAATCACAAACATCCACGCCTTCATAACCAGCGGTCTTTCTTTGACACCATAAAAGTAAGCCTTCTTTCGCCGATAAGCCTTCTTCGTTAATATCATCTATCGTGAAGTGTAAAATCAACATCCACATAAGACCTAGAATAAGCTTTAAATTACCATCAATGATATCCTCGGCACCGATATTATACAATTGTACACCTCTGTGTTTGATAAAATCTAATGCCGTGTTGATATTTTCAGCTTTTTGAACTTGAAGTCGGGGGTTGACAGCGTATTTTCCTAGCGATTCTCCGCCGATGATTTCGAGAAGTTGTATTAATCTTACACCATCAGAAAGATCTTGATTCAAGTTGTTTAACAAGGGTAGATCGTTGACTTCTAGATTACTGTTGACCCATCTTAAGAAAGCCTTATGCTGTGTGACAATCCAATCGGCTAAATCGGTCGCTGTCATTATTTCGCTATCTGGGCTGTTATGTATTCCAACACTAAAAATCAAGAGTATTTTGCGATAATTGAATCAATTATTGTAAGGTAAAAATATGAAAAGGTACTAATAGATGCGATTCTAGTTGTTTGTTTGATCTTCGATCGGGGATCGATGTAAGGTTTATTTTGCAGATCTTTTTTTTTCTAGCCAATTACTATTCGTTTAAGCTTCTTTGCGCTATATTGTAAATTCACAATGAGTTAATTTAGATGCCTCTCAGTCACAAGGGCGCTATATCAAAAGAAAGGATATGGGGTTTTAAAGTATCAAATAGGTTTTGAATGGGATAATATTAAACATCATTGGGAGCGCTTATGTAATACTTACCAGATGAAACCGCTATAACAAGAGTTGAATAAATATACCAATATTCGAAAAATAAACACAGGTTATTCGTAGAAATCTCTATTTACGAAAATGGATCAACATATGATATCAGTTGATGTAACAAGAGTATATATCTCATTATGGTTCAGTATCAGCCTTAACGTCCAAAAAACTAGTAATTTACATAAAATATATATAGAGCAACAAGCCAGTATATCATTATGTTTATGACAGCCAGAGTCATTGATAAGATGATTTGCATTGTACATTAGCATCAACGCTGTCCCCTCCAGGTTAACGACACTGCAATAGTCAAACAACCCACTACCGATGCTGCGAGAATAATAGGAAGAACCGTACTGTCTTCTTCCTCCGGTTCAAGTCTAGGCGTGGCATTTCCAGGCATTTGAGCGGATTCAGCCAACTGAACGAAAAGTTCATTCAATGAAGCGGGCCATTTGGCGCTAACATGTAATGGAGCGGCCATAAATAAATCTCTCGTATATTGATCCGGTTGAATGTCGCACCTTTGTTGCTGTCGATCTAAATCGGCTTTGAGTGCTACATACACCGCTGGTAAGGTGTCCAATATGGGAAATTGTTTTCTCAACTCAATTAGATATGAGAATGAATCTGGATCCGAAGAATCGTAGGTATAGCATATCACATCACACTCATCTAACCTAGACCGGTTCTCCAAAACAGCCGGTTCTAGTTCTCCGAGTTCCTCCAACTAAAAACAGAGCCCAAATATTAGCATCAAAATGTTCGCCTTTTAGTTTTTTCTGATAATTTTACTTACGATCATATAGCATTGTTTACCACCATGCATTTCTACACTGTTAACTGCAGTTACCGGTTTTATCGTGGGCCTATATGATTCAAAAAATGGCTTGTTTAAGAAAACATCCAAAAGGGTACTCTATTAAAAATATTCAAAAAGAAGTTAGTGTTGAACCGTTAAGAGTGTCTTAATACCTTCAATATATCTTATTAACGTACCTTACCGCTCGCACTGGCACCAAGAACAAAACAGTTAAACACGGTTCTGTCCACAGTAGAATTACGATATGACCTACTACGAATATTTCTGTGCTTTCTAGGTTTCGTAACCTTCAGTCCATCAGATATTGATCTAGAATTATCATGAGGCTCAAAGCCTAAAAGAGCCAAATAGGCCATAGTTGTTCTGTAATCAAGATATGTGGTCATGCTCCATTGTGCCAGCCATCCTTGAAGCGTGATATACCCTCTTTCATTACGGACCGTACTTTGAGGGAAATTAGTATCTTGCCATAACTTGGGGATTCCAGGAGTAGGTTTGAATAGAGAATTTAATTCCAACTCATTAAGCCCACCATCATTATCCTTGTCGAATAGCAAAAAGAGATCGACAAAGAATTTATATCCTTCAGGACTTAGCTCAACACTCGAATTTTCGGGTACATCAATCCTGAATTAAATAAATAAAAAATTTGGTTAGTATTAAGCAAAAAGGTAGATAAAATTACCAAAAATCTTTATAGAAAAATATGATCTTTATTCAATCAATATTTACTCACCTGGGATATAAGAATTTATCATTCAATGATAGAGAATCTGTGTAATGGAATGCCCTCAGAATACCCCAAGTTGTTTCGTGTCGTCCTTTTTCGGCAAATAGTTTATTAAGCAAAATGAATCCCTCCTCCGTTATACCGCTTTGATCAGCACCAAATGGTAATATCTTGGAGATTGTTGATTTTAATTGAGTTAAGTCTAACTGATCCAGCGACTTACTGAAACACTTAATCTGTAAGGCCAAAATTTCCGGATCATTAAGATATCCATCTTGATCCTTATCACAAAGGAAGAATACTCGCTGCAAAGCTGAAACCGCAGCCGGTTTTAATTTTCCTTCCTTTGAATCAAAAAGCGGGGCAATTGGATGAATAACAGCTCTTTGGCATAAATAGAAGGCTTGGTTAATATTATAATTCAACTTGGCACTGCATCTAATACAAGATTCAATTTCTTTGAATTCCTTTAATATAGGGATCATTTCCTCAGCGATAGCATTATTAGCCTCTTGAGGACCAGTCAAATCGCACTGATTAGCGCACAAAACAACCGGTAAATTAACCCCCATTGATCTAAATAAGGGGAGCCAGAATAAAGATATTCTTTCACATGTGTAAGGATCAGAATACACTAACCAAATGACATTCGCTTGTCGAATTTCTTTCTGTAGCTCTGCTCGGTCCTGAGGTAGGGCTGAAGTATCTACAACTACCGTTGAGCTCGGCGCATCAGGCGAAGTGGAAAACCCTCGAGGAATTGAGATAGCAGGTAATATATGTTGAATATTTGGTACGAACACATCCTTAACAAGGGAAGTTATTATGCTAGAAGTTAAGATTATTTTTAGTCAGTAATCAATCAATTTATCAAGAAAGGCTGTATCAACACAGTGACGGATTAATCTTACCTAGATTTACCCACGCCTGATAATTGTTAGTTGCTATTTCTTACTCAAATAAAAAAATTCAATCATACTTACCTTCATCTCCGCAAACTACAATTCTTATCACGTCGTTTGACATTTATTCTTGTTATACAGTTGTTCTATTCTATGTCTGATGAGGCTCATGATCTAAAGATGATATATATATATAGTGCCTTAATGTTACCCGGGAATGATTTCGACCATGATATATTTATTTGTTTGAAGCTGTACAAATTGAGAATTAATTGTATATGAATATATCAAGTATAAAAGTTTTACGGAATTTTAACTAGCTAGTATATATGGGTAAAAAAAGAAAAAAAGGCTTAAAAAGATTGTTTTCTGAAAGGTGAACGCGCTTATCCAATATACATAAATCTCATTAGCGAGAAGTATAGTAGCTGTTAGCCGGTAATGAATGATTCGGCATAGAATAATTCTGATTATGTTCACTCGTGTAATATTCGTCTCCATTGTAATGATCAAAGTCAGCATCATATTGCATATTAGGATCATAATACTGTTGATTTAAAGAGTCACTTGAATCATACGCTCTGTCATCAAACCCTTGTTGATATTCATTGCTATACGCTTGATGACCTGAATCTACTGATGAAGGAGTTATACTATTAAAGGCAAGCTGGGCCGCATCATGTTGATAATTAGAAACGCCCTGATTTGAACTATCATATGATTCATAGATATTCATACTCACACTGTCATTATCAACCATATACTCTTGTTCTATATTCATTGTTTGTTGGTACTGATTTATGGACTGGTTATGTTTTAATTGTGGCCTCTGCTGATTCTGAGCTTTTTTTTCTAACTTTCGTCGATGTAGTTCTTCTTCAAGTATTTGTTGCTGCCGCTGTTGCTGCTGTGGTTGTAATTGCTGCTGTTGTTGGTCTTCTGGAATAAGTTGTTGGGGTACATCTGATTGATTGTACGCATATTGTTGTTGATAACCGTGATTAATCAGATCAAGATAAGCATACATAAAGTTTGACAACAAGACCTGTTGCAGCAGCGGTCTTCGAATGTTAGCAAGCTTCAAATGCGATAGTCGATAAATGGCTCGCTCAATATGTAAAGGGAATCGGTGATAGTACATAACCATTGCTCGACTACAATTAGGGGGGATCAATAAAGCTGACATTTCACCCCTGGAGTATCCATCATCTTGGTAACTGTAACCATCAATATTATCCCGAAGCTGCAGTTGCGTCTCATTATTTTGCCTCTTTGATTTAGACTTTCCAGTTAATGCACTAGGGTTGGGTGATCGCGACTGCGAACGTGATCTTGATCTTGATTTCGATTTATTGGGTTTCTTACCTCTTGCAACGGATCGAACCCTACTTTGCATCGTATTGGACTTTTCACTTGAACCTTCGGTTTGGAATCCTGAGCCAGAACCCGATGAGCCCAAGTTATCATTATCACGATCATCTTCAATACTATCATTTTTGTTCCCTGTCATATCCTTTGAATTTTTTTCCTTTTTCTTTGATGAGAAAAAAGATCGGATGGTTTCTTTTGTCTTGGTAACATTGATGCCATCATTCATGAGTTTAGATGAATTTTCAACAGGAGAAAGTGGTGGCTGTGGTTGTGTTTTGTGTTGCTGTGGTTGTATTTGTTGTTGTGGCTCCTCATTGGATAAGTTGGCTGAAGCCACCGAGGACACAGAAGATACTCGCATAGGTTTGATTGAAGAATTAAGAGATTCATTGAACCCACTCGTCGTAGGCGACGTAGGTGGTGATACATCATTCGGCTTGGAGCCATCAGAATTGGAACTAAATAATCTTCCCCATGTGCTCTTCAATCCTTTTTTAGATCCAGTAGAATTAGCACTATTATGTTTCTTTAGTTCGTATGAAGGTGATCTGGATTGAGACGGCGACTGAGACTTTATCGTGATGACATTCTCATTAATAGCAGGTATATATGATAGTATATCAGTAGATTCACCCATTAAGGATGGTGATACAATCGTCGCATTTTGACTGTTTGAGCTAAACTTTCTTTGATTTCTAGTCAATTGTTGTCGTTGATCTGCGTTATAGGCGCTACCCCCGGACTTGGCTGTTTCAAAATAAGGTTTGGAGGACTTCCGCAAGTTGAGTTCAATCGGAGATGAAAGCAATGAAGCAGAATTCGTATCTTCTGATGAACGTCGATATTGTTCAAAAGATGATGCAAGTTTGGAAGATTTATCAGTGGCAACAGGAACCATTACAGTTAGTTCTTTTTGTAAGGGTCTTCTTCTTCTATCTGATATAGGTTCATTAGGGGTCATCATAGATATTGGAGAAGATGGTGGTGAAACCGGTGATGACGCCAATGGAGAATCCGGCGGTGACGTATCAATCTTTAGAGGAGAAATTTCGGGTCTGGAATCATTCAATTCACTACTAGGTTGAAAGCTTAAACCATCTCTATTTTCATCACTATTACTACTTGTTAAAGTCTTTTCACGGCGGGTTGATGTTTTCCTGTATCTTGTATTAGTCGACCTTCGAAGTGAGGAAGAAGGACTGGCAAATATAGGAGAATCCAAATTAGTCGGAGAGGAAGGTGCAGATAATTCTGATTCGGAATCCGTGCTCAAAGGATTATCAGCCATACCAACTACTGCACGAGTCAATTCAAATGGATCCACTGCAAGAGACTCTAAATCAGAAAACGACCTCATGGTACTTGATAATGCCGAAATTGTTAGCTCAGTTTCTGCGTTATTTGTCCGACGTTTCTCCAGAAGCTCAGAGCCATCAATATAATTCTCTAAATCTTCCGGGTTCATTTGTTGCGACAATCGAGAATTTCGTCGGTTAATCCATGATTTTCGTTTGGAAGTTGATGATGACGACGGAGATAGAGGCGACGAATCGTTCGAGATGTCGGAAGACCCATGCGACTGATTATCACCATTAGCTGAGGAATTTAACTCATCCGATAAATAACTATTTCTGATTTCAGATACCTTATGTTGAACAAAGGTTTTCCACTCTTGTGGCGCAATTTCAGGATGCACATTAGCAGGGACCCATAAAAGTTGTGCTGCATCTACTGGAGCAGAAAATGGGGTTGACGATGATGAAGGCGGGAGTGGAGGTAAGGTTGATGATGACGATGATGATGACAATGGATATACATCATTGGTATCGATATTATTATAAGTGTTATTTTCGTTATTTATACTATCCATTTTATTAAATGAAGGTGAATTACTATCGTTTGACTGATAAGATCCAGGTGCAGACCCTCCCGCAGTCATCTTTGTGGGACTCGGGGATCTACTATTAGAGTCTCTATCACGCGTGGAGGGATTAGAATGATAGTTGAATTGTGGTAAATCAGGGTCGGTCGTTAATGAAGCCCCGATTGAAAGCCTTTTCAAATTTTGAATAGTATCCATCTCTTGTTGAACAACAGCTGCTGCCGTAGCTGCCTCCCTACTTTCACTAGCATATTCTAAATTAGGAGGTCCTGAGAATGATCTTCGATCTAAAGGTTGACGGGATGCTAATGAGTTTGTATACTGAGATGAAATTCGTTTAGATCGGGGACTGGTCTTGGTATTGTAGTTGTTAGGTAAGAATTTAGTAGGTGATTTAGAGGGCGATCGCGATTTAGAGGATGATCTGGATTCAGAGGGAGATCGTGATTTCGTTTCTGATGGTAATATTGAGCTAGGATTCCAATTTGTTTCATCAGACAAGGAATCCTCTGTCATAATGTATTGTTTCCGAGGAGCATTTCTAGTGTGTATCGTTTGGGTACCGGTAACATTAGAGTTGAACGTAGCGGAAGATGGTGAAATAGGCGAAGCAAAATTCGGATAAGAGTAATTTGCTGAGACTGATCTAGAATCTGAAGAGTGGATTTGGCGCTGGCTTACAGTATTTGAGGATGGTTCCGCACTATTGTACTCTTGATACTCTCGACTATCCGTATTCAGTACCTTAAGGTCGGACACATCGCTACTATCTAATATCGATTTGTCGAATGCCTCAGTATTAGAACCATCAAGGGGGCATGAGTTAGACATAATTCAAGATTTGGTATCTAGATTGACAAAGTGGCTGTCCTGAAATCCGAAGTCCCGTTGAGGTGGGTTCAAAGCAATGAGTGTGGTCGCCGTGGGGGTATCGGCACTGAAGAGTGAAAACCGGTCCAAAAAGAAAAGGAGTGAAATTTGAATAATCGGGTTTAATTGGTCTAAATGCCGAATTCTGCCAGTAGATATATATCCCTAAGTACACTCAACAAGCGATGTCAACTTGCCGAGACAGGTCCAGATCGATGCCTGATCCAGTAGAAGCGAAGCCTCACGAAACTTGTTTCACGTGAGCTGGGATCTTGGTTACCCGTCCTCCACCTACATTTTGGTTGTTTCGAATCTGGATTATCTGTCAATTGAGTAATTAATGTGTTTTATATAAGAACAGGTTGGCCTAAAAATACAAGTGGTTTGCTAATATTGAAATTTACGGTACTTAGGTTGATTATGGAAGACTTAGTTCTTTTTTTGAATGCCATAGCGACAATTCCATCTCAGAATCACTACTGTACTGTACCTTTCACTTCATCGTAATATCCGAAACTAAGCTTGAAATTTCATTATTTAAGTTTTACCGCAATTAGGTGCTGCCAAAATCAAGGCGGTAATATTTAACATAAAGTAATATCATAATCAGAAGAATATTTGTACACCTATGATAAATGTGAACGAAATAACGCTTAGAAGAGTCGGCTCGACCATGCCAAATATGGTTATCTTAATCAGAAAGATAGCGTTACAAAATAGGAAAGATATATACAGCATAAACCATAGAAATCAACGGAGGAAAAAACTTAATGAAAATAGATGAAGATGCGGGGAATGCCGAGAGGACTTGACAAAGCCAAGTATTTGTAAAAAGAGACGCTGACTCTTTATCTCTAAACCAGCTTGTAGTTTAAGTACAGCAGTAGTATATTGAAAGGATGCAAACGCATTTAACTGAAATAAAAAAATTCAGATTAGCTGCTGAACAAAACTTGCGCAATCTTATATGTTTGAGATTTAGATACTAGCTTCCAATGTGTCTTCCAGCAATGGCAAGAAACGAAAATCGATAAAGCTTTGACTGCCATCCCGTACTGATACCATACTCTGTATACTCATTACACCATTGATATCACATCTAATTGAAACTTTTGTAGCCAGATTAATAGAATCGCGGGCCTTATCTACTTTTTCAAAATTGTAGGTATTGGATATAGCGATATTACTGATATGAGCTCTATTTGATTCGCCGTCTTCACAACCGGATTCAAATTCTTTAGGATCGACAATAATAAAACTTTCCAAAACTGATTTTTCGTTAGGGAAGGCAAGTACCGACTTTTGCATCTGACCTTTACTAATTAGACTGAAATGCGGGCTTTTACGCGACTGAGTCTTGATAGTCAATTGTACGGTTTTGACAGCCGTTAGCTCTTTCATAGCCTCATGAAAAATTGGGGCTTTCATAATAATCTTCTGAATAACCCGTTCCATGTCAATCATAATCTGTTGTGTATTTAAATCATCTTCATCGCTCCTCGTTGAGAATTCACATTTCGTCGTTACTCCATTCTCTTTGAATAAGAGAATAAAAGGATATCCTTCACCCTGGTATATCATTCGGCAAGTAGAAGAAACTGCAAAATTATCGTTTTGTTGATCGCTACCAGCGTTACGATAATTATCCTTTTTGCTTGTAGCGGACATATTATTTTGTGCGAGCTCTGGTATATAAAAAATCTGTAGACAATTGATCAAAGATTTCAGATCAATACCGAATGTAGTATAATAATCCATATCCGTCAAATTACCTGAATCTCTATTCAATTGTTCGTGCTCTTCTTCACTAAAGACTGGTATATAATCGTAAGTAGTAAAGAGGTTTTTCCGCAAGAAAACATGAGCTTGGCAAGCATGTGATGCATCATATACACTGAACTTTATACCCTCACCGGCGATCGTAATAGATACATCACTTGAAACGGATCCAATCGCCTTTAATAATCGGTATATGTGGGGTATAGCCGATGTGGAAGCTGAGAGTAGTGGCGGTCGATCAGATAGCGACATTGAACGCAGAGCATTAGCATTTCCTCCTAAGCTCATATTTATCGTAGTATAGGTTTGGTTATATTAGTAGAGAATTCTCAAAGACTGATAAGCTTTCGTTTGAATCTCGCTGAGATACTAAGAACAAATTCCAATTTTATGTATCAGACCAGATCGGCGCTGGCGGGAGTTTACACTTACCTGTGGAATCAGCCCCACACTTTTGATCTGATATACTCTTTCCTTAAAACGATATAATCCTTCGAAGTTAAAGTACAAATGCCAGGTTATAGAGACAGAAGACCAAGATGGGCATTACCAGCTATAGTCGCGACAGGTAGTTTGGCTGCTTATTTCATATACAAGCAATTCATCGGCGAGAATCAAACCGAGGAAGTTAAATCAACAACTGGAGATAAGGATCAATCAGAGGTGCCGAATCTCGCACATATTAATGAATCCAAAAAGGTGGTTATTGTCGTCTCTTCGAGTTTATTGCAGGATGGCATACCTTTGATGGCTTTGTTCACAAAATACGATAAATTGGTGGTGATACTATCAAGTGATGTGTCTGCTATTGATCCTCATCTTGTGTCGCAAATACCAGTAGGCATGGAACATAAAATTATCCCTTGCGAAACCGGAATTGGTGTGGTTCATATACTAAAGCACTTGAAACCACAATATGTTGTGTTGGCGGCAGACGTTGATGAAAATATTGAATCGGAGATTGCCAGATATGTAGGTCAAACTACGTCGTTAACGGGGAACTTGGAACTCGATAACCAGACTTTAGAACAATTATTCTTCTAATACCCACAAGCCTAGTTTGTTTAATATATATTTCATGTACGCGCCGGTTTTGTGAGAATCAAAATATTATGTTATTATTTAGTGTTCATTAATACAATAGAAAGCATCATATATTTTACAATATTGTAATGTGTTGATACTTTATTGGGTAAGTATTAGCTATTATATGTTACAAGACGCCTATCAGATATTGCTGGCCACTTTTTCAGAGTCAACTTTTTCAACCGAGAGCTCAGATGTTTCTTGGCTAGGTGTAGATTGTTGGACAGTATTGTCTTGCACTTGTTCAACTTCAGCTTGTTCATCTTCAGCTTGTTCATCTTCTTGTTCGCCTTCAGCTTCTTTATTAGATTCGCCGATCTTCTTCTCGATCTTTCTCTGAGGCAACACGGCTTCAAACGCCTTCACCCAGTCGCTGTACTCAAACCATTTCAACAGTAACTCAAAGACGTGGTTAGTGGTCAATACTTTACGACCAGCAAGTTTAATGTATTGATCGATAGGTAATCTACCAGTTTTGATGCCTAACTTTTCAGCCTTGTTCTTACATAAGTTCTTGTAACGCCCCTTATCGACGATACCACCAATTACGTAGGTCTTATTCTCATCTAGCTCATCAATAACATTAGAAGAATCTGAAGATAAATAAACCCAGTTTTCTTCATCACCCGCGGGTACTGTGAAATCCTCTTCGTTAAGCTCAACGTTCTTCCATTGTAAATGTTGACCTTGCATATTATGATCAAAACGATGCTTTAATTTCTTATTGAGTGAAGACAGTGTCATATCCACAGTAACATTACCGCGCTTATTGTCAGAGTAACATCGGAGAATTTGTGATCCGAGGGAGATTCTTTCCTTATCTGTCATTAAATCATCAAAGGCGCAATCGAGTATTACACGAGCATTGACCTTCTTAGGCGGGGGGCGAAACACGGGTTCGGGTAAAACCATTTCACCGCTAGCTACCAGTTGTTCAATTTTCTGCTTTCTTTGTGCCTTGAGTTGTTTATGTTTCTCTCTCTTCTTGATATTCCATTCTTGTCTTTCAGATTCAAATTTAGCCACTTTTTGAAGTCGTTTCCACGCATTCTTAGACATGCCCTCGGGGATATCGGCAGTTTTGGTATTATAAGGAGCAGGCCCGTGAGGCTGGCGTTCTCTCACTGGCTTCTCGGGGGCGGGAGATGGCATTCTTTTGAAAAAATTAGCTAGCTAACAGGTTTCTTCTCCGTTTAGGTCAATCAAGAGATTTCAATTTCAATTTCAATATGTCAAATAAAATATCACGCCGCATTGAGGTCATTTACCCTAACCTTGCTAGCTTAATTTGACACCACGAAAGTTGAAGGAAGATACTGTTTAATATGTAAACAAACAGCGCAATCTTAAAAACCCATAAACTGAGATTTGCATTAAATAATAAACTCAATGTCAGTTTCTATGGGAGAGTCGTCTTCATCGGCCAAATTGCATTCCAATGCCACCATATCCACCACATACGAGTTGCCATGGGTAGAAAAGTATCGGCCAGTGTATCTTGAGGATGTAGTAGGGAATGAGGAGACTGTTGAGCGATTAAAGATCATTGCCAAGGACGGTAATATGCCACATATGATTATTTCGGGGATGCCTGGTATCGGTAAGACCACTTCAATTCTTTGTCTGGCTCGTACGCTGCTGGGATCGGCTTACAATGATGCAGTTCTGGAATTAAACGCATCCGATGAACGTGGTATTGACGTTGTAAGAGGTAGAATTAAAAGTTTCGCACAAAAGAAAGTTAATTTACCTGCGGGTCGTCATAAACTAGTTATTTTAGATGAGGCTGATTCAATGACACCGGGTGCTCAGCAAGCGCTGAGACGTACAATGGAAATTTATTCATCGTCAACTCGGTTCGCTTTTGCCTGTAACCAATCTAATAAAATCATCGAACCTTTGCAATCAAGATGTGCTATTTTGCGATACGGTCGATTGACTAATGAACAAATTCTTAAGCGATTAAAGCAGATCATTGAGGCTGAGAATGTTCAGTATACCACCGATGGTTTGGGCGCATTAGTGTTTTCCGCTGAGGGTGATATGAGACAAGCAGTTAATAATTTACAATCCACTGTTTCGGGCTTTAGTTTCGTCAATGGTGATAATGTTTTCAAGGTAGTAGATTCCCCACATCCTATCGTCGTTCAAGCCATGGTCAAGGCCTGTACGGACCACGAACAGTCCACTCAGGGCAATATAGATACTGCTTTGGACAAGCTAAATCAGTTATGGTCCAAGGGTTATAGCGGTGTTGACGTTATATCCACTATGTTCAGAGTTACCAAGACTATGGAAATTTCTGAATCGATTAAGTTAGAGTACTTGAAGGAAATTGGTACTACCCATATGAGAGTTTTAGATGGTGTGAGTACTTATTTACAATTAGCTGGGTGTTTAGCTCGGTTATGTAAAATTAAGGCCGTGTAATTTTATGTAAAAATTATTGTTATAAATACATTTAATGTCTAAAATGAATCAAAAATGAGACAGCATTTGCCAAAACAAAAAGGGGCCTGCTAACAACAGAATGCGATACACTGTATTTTGTCGAGCAGTCCCGTCCTCCGTATCCAAGCTAGGCACACCCATCCCGTTGCAAAACATGTGGACTAGTACACAACTCAATAAACTACCAGTTTTCACATAAATGAAGGCCGCAAACCAGCCAAACACAGTAGTATAAGTAAACTGGAATAGCGTAGAAACAATCAGCACGGTCCAATTAACATTACCCCTAGTTAGTATCACCTTCTCGTAAAGATGATGAACATGAGCGATCCCAAAATAAAGTGGTGTAACGCCCACTAAGATCCAATATGATTCGGTGTTGTAAAGATAATGTAAGCTCATAATAGCGTAACGATACACCATTTCTTCCAATAATGGGGCCATAAGATAGTTACGAACCCCAGTAATATCAGTAACTGTATGGTAAATATCAAGTAAAACGAAACGAGCTCGATGTGAAAATATCATATAGTCCATAATGGGTCCTATAAATAATCCACCAGCGGTAATGAGTGATTTACTCGCTAATTTGATCTCTTGCATTGATATCCACTTGGCAAGCTCTGGGGGCGCCATAGAAACGCCCTCGAAAGTGTATATCAAGGGAACAAACAAATAGCAAATACATAATGACGATAATGAGAATAAACCGAGTCGGGTTATGATAGTTTGGCTGCTATCGCGTTCGTAAGTTTTTGAGGGTCGGCTCCGAGGATGCAGGTATAATGTGCCTACGTTGAATGCAGTGATAAAGACGGAGTAGGCGAATATCCGCCAGTAAGGAGTATTGAACATATTAACCACGTTAAGGTGTTTAAACGAGAGTACGAGTGAAAGCAGCGAACCTAAATTAGGTACGGATGAAGCACAAATTACAAATTACTTATCGTAAATGACATTTGTTCCTATTTGGGATGGATAAATGTCCCAAATAAGAGGCGAGCTTGGGACGATCCCAAAATTAAATACACAAATCATAATTATCCGTGTTCTCAGAATTCGGCTATTGAACAAACAAGATGGCTTCGCTGGAAAATGTTGAGGCAGTAGTTCATTATATTCAGACACAGATCGCCGAACGGGTTCGTGAGGATCGGCCATCGGTTCAACGTCCACAACGACAAAGAAGTCGCCAGTGGCCGCATTCAACTGACGCTAATTTTAACAAGATCGATAATGTAGATGACGATAATGGCGCGCGAAGCTTAGCCTATTATCGACTGCTCAATGATTATAGTATGGCATCTACCGTGCGCAGGTCATTGGCAGTGACTTCTGATGCGAAGATGGTACCGAGACCGGTCAGCTCGACTAAATCATCCAAAGAAATCATTTCGTCTGATCCTTTTACAATATCATACGAGGAATCTCTTTTTTTCGCTCAGAACGATCTTAGTACAGGTGGAGATTTGAATGTAGATGGAGAGACTGGTGAATCGCTGCCTGCTCATCATAAACTAGCACATGATTCAGGTAATGATAGTGGTTTCGATCAAGAGCGTATAAAAAAGAAAAGGAGGCCATTGTTATCGGTCAATTCTCGCAAGCCATCGATAAAAGATACGCCTGAGCTTGAATCTAATCATTCTGAACATGACGCTAGTATCCCTACAGTATCTTACGATGAATTGGCTCCTTCCATCCGGGATATATTATCCAAAGATACAGGATCCAATGGGGAGAGTTATGTGAATGCAGAAACATTGGTAACTAAGCATCACAATCGTGATCACGAAGGATCGCTTAGAAGGAGAAAATCAGCTAAGGGTGTCGAGTATGTTTATGTCCCCGTGTGTATTAATATCAATGACCATGATCGTGTGGCCACATTTCGGCCATTGACTGACGATGATCAACGCATGCTACTACAAATTATCTACAGGAAAAACATGGAGCCGATAAGCAACATGATGAGGATGTATAGTTTGGAATTGCCAACAATGAAAAGTCTGGACACAAGAACGTCCGGTGAGAAAAGTAGTAGAGGCAATAGGCTATCATTATCATCACGCCTAGAAAAAACTGAATCTTCGGAGTTAAAAATCTCTATAACTACAAAAGGTATAGAGGAGAATGGAAAAAACATGTTTTCAGTCTCACAGGGAGATCAATCAATGGAGGATGGGATGGATGTAGATAAGGCTATTCGCAAAATTGAAAGTCAACTTGAAATAGCGGTTGAAGTTAGAGAACCGCTTGATGAACCTATTCTTAATAAAGAGTCGTACTCGGCTTCTCTAGAAAATTCAACAGTGATTTCCCCACTCAGGAAGACTTCACTTGACCGTGAAAAGAATGAGTCGATAATTAAGGAACCTATTATGGAGAAAGTGGCACATTACAAAAGTGTAGTGCCTGAAACAGCTGAACAAAAACAAAAAGAGATAGCAGTGGAGGAAATAGTTACCGTTGTCAAGGAGTCTACAGGTTATGAATACTGTGAGTCTGACATGGCCTCAACACAGGATTATGGTCAAGTGGCCAAAAACGATATCCCTCAAATAGAATATACGATGACTGAAGTAGTCACCGCGGTGGAGGAAACTATCCTGCCTATAAATAATGATGAACTGACGCTAATAAAGGATGTTAGTGGTCTAGAAGATAATGATCGTGGCCAACTGTCAGTTTCTAAGGATCAAGGCACCGATGTATTACCGAAGTCGGTTTTATCTAGGGGCAATGATTATTCTGGCGAGAAGGCTGGAATTTTAGAAGACGCTAGTATTCATGAAATTGATATATCACCTCCAGTATTAGATAATCCAGTGATTCCTATCGAGGAGAGAATTTCAACGAATGATAATGATTCAGTTCTGGCGGAGATAAACAGGGGAGAAGAATCTATAGCACCCATTGAAGTTAATTATAAAGACAATTTTGAAATCACCTCATCAGACACAAGTGCTTTTATAAATGGTGATGATGAGAATCCATTAAAACACGTCAAAGAAAAACATATTTCACCGTATATTAAAGAATTTGAATCAGCCTCGCCGTCTTTAAGTAAACTAGCCACTCGAAGCATCCAAGGGAATACCAACTTACTTAATGGTCTGTCATCCTCATTTTCATCAAGTAAAGTCACCGTCATGACACTAACGGAAACTAATGCCGCCGCTCCTGGGCCAGGATTTTCCGATATGGAAGACTTTACGGTGTCACAAACAATAATTGATCATCCCTCTAACTATTATAAACAATTTTTGACACCTAAACGAAAGCGGCGCAGAGTTGAAGTTGATAAGGTTCCAGCAGAAAAAAAATTGACGAGTGAGGCCAAACGAGGTGTTAATGATAAAAGTAAGATATTAGAAAATTCTGATCATGATTTAACGGTTATTGATAACGCCAAACGATTATTAATGCGTCGAGGTGGGTCAAAAAATCAAAAGAAAGGCACAGAAATCTCAAGATCAGGTTCGCTAACAGCGATATTGTATGATGTACAGAATTCGTTAGCGAGGTTACAAAGATGAGAAAGAAATTAATTTAGTAATTCTGATAATAGTAAAAATATATATTATATATGAAAAAATGAAAGATTAATATCTTAGAATATAATAATAACTAGGAAAATAGGAGGGTTTAAAGTAAAATAAAGAATAAATTAAAAGAAATAAGAGGAGGAGGAGGGGGGGGTGGGGATTGAATTCAAACTAAACTCTGTCAGGTTTAGACCAGATAGGAATAGTTTCCAAGAATCCGTACTTAAGTTCAACACTCTTCTTATTCTTCTTACCCTCGACGATATTGAAGAATGCACCATTATCGGTAGCATCTACACCGGCTTGGACCATGTTATCGACTTCAACTTCAGCTAAACCAAGGGGATCCTTAGCGACCCAAACGATAGGCGGAGAATCGTTCACTGACGGGTGGGCATAAGTGAGAGATTCTGCTTCAGCAGAAAGTTGAGGGGGAGCTTGGTTGAAGAAATCAGTGAGCATTGTGTTACG
This sequence comes from Nadsonia commutata, assembly GCA_030563525.1. Classification (NCBI taxonomy): domain Eukaryota; kingdom Fungi; phylum Ascomycota; class Dipodascomycetes; order Dipodascales; genus Nadsonia; species Nadsonia commutata. The sequence continues at coordinate 35,943 of JAKUCD010000015.1, forward strand.
AAGAATATGAGGAGATAGGTAAACAGAGGGCTTGAGGAACTGAATGTACCAAGGCGCCGGGGGAGGGGATGTGAAGACGGAAAAGGCGGAAACATGCTTTTCATCATCAACGATAGGGCTTAGATTGGTTTCAGTAGTGTTAAGTTCATCATCACGAAGAGGAGCGAGTAAATTGGATTCTTCATTACGAGGGATATTAATACTTTGAGTACCTTGACTGTAATCACCCGACACTCTTTGGTAATCGATAGAAGCACCATCGAATCCCAAGTGATCGTTATTGTAACCCTTGCCAAAAGCAGCGTTCTGGTCCATCTTTTCAGCCACGAGGAGGCCGGTGGTAGGGGAATCAATATCGTTAGCACCATTACTGAATCGAGTCATATCACGGGGTAACACTGTCAATAAGGGCTCCATAGCATTTTGCAAATTAATTTGTACAAATACTGTAACGGCTAAGAGGACAGCCTCTAATACTAAAGGACCCCAGGCCTTGGCTGTGGCAAATAAACCAATCATACAAATTTGATTAAGATAGAACCCGGTAAAAGTTTGGTAAATGGCACGCGGGTAGTAAATACCTCTACCATTAGAGGGCAAATTAGTGTAAGTCAAGTTGTTGAGGAAGCAAAGATAGACCAGCATGAAACCAATCGAAGTAAAAATAAGGATAATAGGAGCAATAGTGGAGTAAACAATGGTGATAACGGCTAAATTAACGTAAACAGGGAAAACGGTACCCCAACCGGTTGAACCTAAAACGTGGTATCTATTCCACTTCTTACGCGGGGTGTTGTCTAAAAATCTCCCAAGAATCTCGTATAAAGCTAAGGGTACAATTTGCAAGATCATACCACCCGGGATGGATAAACCTTGAAGCAAGAGGTAAACAATATAGAAATTAGAGGCTTGAGGTAAATTAGTCGACAGAGTTTCCATGATGGAATTAGGGTTCGCAATAATTTTTTGGACGGTCGGAATGGCGGCACCGGCAACAGTAGTAACCAAAAAGACTTGGATAACTTGAAAGGCAAAGTAGTAATTCTGAGTAGTGTGCTCAATATGAGTCGTTGAGGGTGCGCCCGCAGTCTTGGCCCAACCACGAAGAATCTTGGGTAAGAAGGACATCAACACAGCTAAGAGAATAGTAGGTAAAAGGCCACTGATTAAACCAAGGAGAACCTTAGGTAAATTATTAATGAAATCTAACCAGGGGAAGAGTTTAATCAACTCATCAATTTGACCAATAAAACCCACAAATGCAACGGGGATAGCCCATAAAATAACTAAAGCACAAATAAATGCCAAGGCCACGGTAGCCTTGATAAGGCGTTCCCACCAAAGTAAACGAGCATTGGACCAAACGATTTCTTCGGGTCTGATACCGATATAACGAGGAGCAGCATGAAGAGCTTCGTGGTGGCAAACAACTTGGTAAGCAGTTTGAGCTTGTTCTTGAGTATCGAACATGATGAAAGCCGAATTTTGAGGAGGGGCAGTATCAGCATTGCGTTGTAAATCAGCAATTTCCTTATTCAACTCACCAACCTTAATTCGCGAATAGTCAATAGTATCAACTTTTTCACCAATCAAAAACTTTAATTTATGAGTAGGACGTTTCTTTTCGGGAACCAAAGCATCTAAAGTAGTTTCGGTAGGTGGACTACCAGTCTCCTTTTCCGTCTTGATTAAATTCTTGAGCGCCAATTTGATAATTTTATTTTCAGCGACTTCTAATTTGGAAGCTAATTTAGCACGTTCATCGACTTTATCCTGTAATTCCTTTTGAACTCGATTAATCCAAACGTGTTTGACGCCAGTAAATAAAGAACGGAGACCTTCTTCATTCAAGAAATTGGCGGGGACCGAAGTTAATAAGATAGTACGCGAAGACGCTAAAGTAGCATAAGCTGGAGATGTCAGAACGACTTGTCTTAAACTAAGATAGTAAATCATTTCACGGTAAAGGATAAACAAGATACCACCAAAGAAGATCCAGCCGAGTAAGACATGAGCATAAAATCGATTAGGGTTGAGAACATTTTGGAAGGCTAAGATATCGAAACCTGCCTTACCGGCGCCACCAGTAGCGTTTACGGAGAGTAAAATAGGCCAGAAGAGGAAGCAACCGGCTAAACAGATGAGAGACATTATTTTCATGTAACGAAGGAAAAAATAACCATCCAAACCGGCTTCTTGTAAAACTAAATTATCGGGTCGGAATACCAGATCGTGCAACCATTGAATAGGACGAGGCTCTTGCGGTTGAGTAAGCAGTTCAGCGGGTATTGTGGGCACGAAAGAACGAGGCTGATAAACTCGCGCATGATCCTTATAGTTACGAATTAATAAGTAAGCAGTTGTGAAACCAACAAAAATGGCACCGTTAACAATTAGCGTTGTCACGAATGCCGATACCGAGGCACTGCCAGGCAAGCTAGCATCACTCATTTCCTGTCTCTTAGGGGGGTCAGATCAGACAAAAACGAGAAGAAAAGAAAGGGAAAAGGGAAATTCTTTGAGAAAATGAAAGAATTGGCTCAGGTGAATAGAGATTGACCGATACGAAGATATATAAAGATGCGGGAGAAGAGAGAGGGAAGAAAAAGAGAAAATTTAAAAACGAGAAATTTGAACCTACTCCCCCCCCCCAAGGGGAAAATTTGGGATAATGGATCCACAAGGTTCAGTGTGTATGACGAGGCTGACGTTTTGGAATATTTGCATGATCGTTAAGTTGCTCGCGGGCCCCGAAGAATTTTACTTTTGTTCGATTTAACTTGGATCTAGATTTTAATTTGAATATCATGTTCAAAATCACATTGTGGTATATCCCCAGATCTTGGGTCCTTGTTTGTTCTTCATTATCCAGATTCCAGGATCTCAGCCCTCCCGTTTTAGACAGCTCAACAAACAATGCACAATCCAAACAATGGCAAAACAATCACGCACGCCACAATCCGTCCCAGTGCCGGGCTGCTGACGTCAGTCAACTCGATCCGGATAAAGGCTGTCCTGTTTGGGACAGGAATGCGGCTGGAGGACCCTGTGGCGTTTGACATATCAGCTATAACTTACTATTCGCTGTCCCAAACTTAGCGGGCGGTCTCAATGTACGATCGATGTTTCATCTTCCAAGGAACGATGTCATAAACTTAAATTCATTATAGATTGTTTTACTCTATTCCTCTGTTATTTCCACTGTTTCTCATTGTAATAGACCTTACAGCATTATACTTTCTTTTATTTACTTTTATTTTTAGATTCTCCATTTTTTTATCATCTTCTTTTCTCGATTACATAATCCATACTTTATCCCGATACGTCTTATACGCGTGGCTCATCCAAATCACGTACTATATACACCTTTAGTTCTGATTAATATTAATACCATGACGGACGTGTATGCCCATTGTGGTCCAGAGTCGAGCCTGCCCTTTAATGAAAAATATAGTTCTCTGTATGCTCTCTTTACTCAATATCGTATATGCACCGCTGATTTGATAATGACTTCGCCTCAGACGCTCATTGATCAAATCCCCTCGGTGGCTGGTAACGAGACGTTGACCCGATTAGTGGGTGATTTTCACGCTGATTTGTTATTAGAAATTTCTAAAAAACTAAATCCCAAGTTATTACACAAGATGCCGGCTGAAAGACTAATAACTACTGGTTCGCAGCATATTGATATGGCGTTACAAGGTGGAATACCCACTTCTTATGTGACTGAGATCGCGGGGGCTAGTGCCAGTGGAAAATCACATTTCCTAATTCAAATGGCTCTCATGGTTCAACTCCCCGTTGCTCTCGGTGGGTTAAACCAGTCGGCTATTTATATTTCGACTGAATCTGGCTTGGAGACCCGTCGAATGTACCAAATGATTGAAAGTTTCAAGGGAAATCATCCGGAACCAGAATTGTGTGGAATATCAAGTGACAGAATTCATGTGATTGATTGTCCGGATCTAGAGACATTATCCCATATAATTACCTATCAATTACCAATAGCTATTGAAAGATTACAAACTGGTCTAGTTATTATTGATAGTATTACATCACATTTCCGCGCTGAGCGATCATTCGTACCCGACCCCACTACTAATCAACTTACATCGGCACTCATTTATCAAATGGCCACCCAATTGAAACAAATTGCCCATAATCATAATGTAGCTGTGGTGGTTAGTAATCAAATAAGTGATAGATTTGATCGATCCTTAACGTTAAATAATCCTCATGATCGTGTTCCCCCGATGCTCATGGATCATCAAGTCAGATGGTTCTCCGGATGGACACAATCCACGTTAGAATGTAACTACAATGAACCGAGACAGAGAATATCATTGCTTCACGCTTATCATCCTCCCGTCGATGCTTTAGCCTCTGAAATAAGTTCATCTCAAGTCCCATCACAATGGATCCCATCACAATCTCATTATCGATCCACTCAACCTCCATCTACATCTACATCACCATTGATACCATCCTCAGTGACGATACTATCATCACTTAGAGAAAAAGATTCATCTTCGAAGCATTTACCTTCATTAGGCCTATTATGGTCGAATGCCATTGATCAGAGAATTATTTTGAAACGGTTATCTAAAGTAACTCGCGATATTGAAAATCTAGATTATTCGCATGTGGTGGCCAGGAAATTAGTCGTAGTTTTCTCAAATCGGATGCCGTCAAATATTGGTAATGGTGGTGATGATGTCGACAATGATGCCGAGGGTGAGGGTGAGGGTGAGGGTGGTGTAGAGTTCGTTATAAGGGACGAGGGTTTGGTGGCGCTTGACGATTTTGCTCCATTGGATATGAGTGTTGAACAATGTGAATTTTGATTAAGAGTGAGTGAAGTGGTTTTGCTCCTCGTGACTCGTGACCCGAATTACAAGTCATTTATACCCATCAGTTGACAGCTAAGTAGCCCCATGTATATATCATACCCACGCATGTTCAAAAACATTATTCCATGTATTACAGTGTTACGATTTTACTGACTATCTAGCTGCCGTTTTCACAGTATATTATTCACAGTATTCGGATTTTGTATCATATTGAAGAGATATAAAATATTAATATATGTATCTAATATTCTAAAAATAAACTATTTATTTCACATCATATATTATGTGCTAACCTAGTGCAATCTTTTTCAAAAAAAATCGCATTCCTTAATATCAAACTATTACCCCTTACATACCAGAATTATGTCTGCGGCCATATCCGTTGGAAAGCACGATTTCCCGTCCGATCAATCATAGTTAAGCCAACGAGAGCCTTCAAAAGTACTACGGTGGGAGACCACGTGGGAACTTAAGGTGCCGCAGTCTTTTCTTTTTTATTTGAATTATTGGTTAATATTTGGTGGAGTTTTACCTTCTGGGGAGTAAATGCGGTTGATTTTTGTGGGTCGTGGGATGTTACTGGGAGAGAATTGGCGGTCGGGAACAGCTGCAGAAAAATAATCAGCAAAATTTCAGGTCTTTCGGTGGTTGGACAACAATTGCCATTTTTTGAAGGTTAAAATATTACCATATCAGAACCGATATACCAGATCAATGTTCTACCAAATCAAGTTCGTTGAACTTTAAATTGAATGTTAACACACGATCAGAATTCCCCAGCAGTTGGACTTATGTCTGCGGCCATATCCGTTGAAAAGCACGATTTTCCGTCCGATCAATCGTAGTTTACCCAGCGAGAGCCTTTAAAAGTACTACAGTGGGAACTTAAGGTGCTGTAGTCCATTATCTTTTTTATTTGAATTATAATTATTAGTTTTTGCGAGTATTGGTTGAAAATTTGGTCAAGTTCATTTGTGGCCAAAACTTTTAGTACTAATGCAGCGGCTGTTTCTGAAAATGAAACGCCGCTTGGGAATCAGCCGCAGATGATGAATTCCCAACTTGGTCATCTGAGTCTTGACAATAGGACTGAGTTCCTTGAAAAGATAGATATATTGGTATTGTTGGGTAAGCAATTTTCTAATGTATTTCATCATAATTTGTGGAATGATAGATCTTCTAGACACCTTTTAAGACATAGACCAGCTGCTCTTCAGTTGTTGATTAAAAGATTGATTCGGATTTATGCTCGAATATGATTAAGCGTGAAATACTAACTAAGAAGCACTTAGGATAAATTCTTTCAGTGCTGATTTAGTATCTTGAAATTGGACTATATACTCATGGACAACTGTAATGCTATAATGCTATAATTCTTGGCCTAGTTTTGGAGTATCAACATGCCGTTTTATTAATTTTTATAATAAGTTGCGGATTTAGCTCAGTTGGGAGAGCGTCAGACTGAAGTTGTAGCTTTGGTCATCAGTTTATCTGAAGGTCCTGTGTTCGATCCACAGAATTCGCATCTTTTTACACTCTTTTAATGAGTTTCTGTTTTTATGTTTTTATTCATGCTATTTGTTTCAGGTAGTATCTAACTTTTGATGGACGGCATACCTCACATCTTAAAGAGTAGCCTCCCTATTTAAGACGAGGTCAAACTCACTGTGTTGATTGTCCATTTCCTGTTACATCAGCAATGGCCATTGATTTTCGCATTTTACCCTTACAAACTCCAATAATTAAACCAATCTTCTAATCATCACTATAATAATTTAATCTATTACTTACGGTTGGCTTTTCCCTGCTTTATTCTGGGAAAATTCGAGGCCACCTACGTGTTATAAGAGGAGAAAGACGTACAAACTCAAAGGAAATGATATCACATTATTACAGATAATCGTTCATTTCTTTCATTCGGGTTTCCCAAACTATCTCATAACTTAATAAGATTAATCTGTTAATCTTTTATAATCCTTTCAATTTTTTATTTTCCTTCATGATTTTATTGACTATCTCTCTTATTACTTCCAAATAGACTTTATCGACTGTAAATAATCGAAACAAATATATAATGAATCAAAACTGGTTTTATTTTCATAATTATATTTTGTCTTATCACCCCAAACACTATTTATGATAAAACTTGTTTTCTTGTGTTTATTTCTAAATTTCATTTCCTGATTCCAACTATATTCAACGATTAATTACGCGCTTACGTGACCTAATTAGTCTCTATCGGGACGACACGAGATCCTAAATTTTAGCAGTGCAAAAACAACGGCTGCGGCTTTCGGCATTTGGGAGTCTTCTAATCAAATCAAAACAAGCAAACAAAAACAAATTTCCACATTGAGATCCCAGCCATTTACGTTTGACTACTTTCTCGATAATCATTCCGGGAAGTGGACACTTGTCTATATCGCTTCGACCATAGCCAATCATAATCAAGGGAGATACTTAAAACATCTTATTTATTTATTCTTTATATCCACATCTACTTTTAAAATATTTGTTGAGCACCCCGATATCCTAAAGCTCACTTGATCCCAAAGAAAAAAGCCTCGATTACAAGATGTCGCGCCCTAGAAAAAGACAGGCCAATAGCATATCAGACGATATTGCATCATCGCCTCAGATTCCACCATCTTCTCCTTATATGGGATCTCCCCAGGGACCTCCTTCTTCTCCCCCGTTGGACCCGTTTGAAGCCCCCGAAGATCTTCTTGACGATATTATCGATGATTTAGACGAAGATGCAGAAGAAGAAGCAGGTGAAGACTTATTCGGTGATAACTTAGACAATGATTACCGTTCTAACCCCTTACAAGATACCTATGATTTAGGCGATGAAAATATTGATGATGAAAATGATTTCGATAGCATGAATTTAGCCGAAAGAAGACGAGTAGATGCTGCTTTGAACCAGAGAGATCGTATCTTAGGAGGTCCGGGTGGCTTGCCTGATGCTTTCTTAGATGATGCTGATGGTGATAACTCTACTATACCTACACGAAGAAGACGTCGTCACCAATATGACGATGATCCGATGCTAAGTGATGACGATGATCCGTTTAATGAGGAATTATCATTAGAAAGTTTAGCTGATGTTAAGGCAGGTTCTATCGCTGAGTGGATTACCCAACAAGCTGTTCATAAGAGTATTGCACGTGAATTCAAAAATTTCTTGTTAGAATATACAGATGATAACGGTCGTTCCGTCTACGGTACCAGAATTAGAACTTTAGGTGAAGTTAATAGTGAAAGTTTAGAGATTAGTTACCAACATTTAGCTGATACGAAGGCGGTATTATCATTATTTTTGATCAATGCTCCCACTGAAATGTTGAAGATCTTTGATGTGGTAGCCATGGAGGCCACTGAATTGCATTACCCAGAATATTCTCGTATTCATTCCGAAATTCATGTTAGAATTACCGATTTACCTACAACATTTTCTTTACGTGATTTGCGTGAGAGTAATATGAATTCCTTAGTTAGAGTGACTGGTGTAGTTACTCGACGAACTGGTGTTTTCCCTCAATTAAAGATGGCAAAGTTTGATTGTCAAAAGTGTGGTACTGTTCTTGGTCCTGTATTTCAAGAAGATTCTGAAACTGAAGTTACTATTAGTTTCTGTCATAACTGTCAGTCTAGAGGTCCTTTTTCTCTTAACTCGGAGAAAACTGTGTACCGTAATTATCAAAAGATCACATTACAAGAATCTCCTGGTACCGTACCCCCCGGCCGTTTACCCCGTCATCGTGATGTTGTACTTCTTTGGGATTTAATTGACATTGCTAAACCAGGTGAAGAAGTTGATATTACAGGTATCTACAAAAACTCTTATGATGGTTCGCTTAATGCTAAAAATGGTTTCCCGGTTTTCGCTACCGTTATTGAAGCTAATTTAGTGAGTCGTAATGATGCTGGTAAAGCTGGTGCTTTTAGTTGGACTGAAGAAGAAGAAAGACAAATCAGAGCTTTATCTAAGGAAAAGGGTATTAGTAATAAGATTATTGATTCAATCGCTCCTTCGATTTATGGTCATAAGGACATTAAAACCGCCATTGCTTGTTCACTATTCGGTGGCGTACACAAGAATATTAATAATAAGCATTCAATTCGTGGTGATATTAATGTTCTTTTATTAGGTGATCCTGGTACTGCCAAGTCTCAAATTCTTAAGTATGTTGAAAAGACGGCACAACGAGCGGTATTCACTACTGGTCAAGGTGCCTCAGCGGTTGGTTTAACGGCTTCAGTGCGTAAAGATCCCGTTACCCGTGAATGGACATTAGAAGGTGGTGCTTTAGTTTTAGCCGATAAGGGTGTATGTTTAATTGACGAGTTCGATAAAATGAATGATCAAGATCGTACCTCTATTCACGAAGCCATGGAACAACAATCTATTTCCATTTCCAAGGCCGGTATTGTAACTACTTTACAAGCTAGGTGTGCTATTATGGCAGCTGCTAATCCTAATGGTGGTAGATATAATTCTACATTGACATTTTCACAAAATGTTAACTTGACGGAACCTATTTTATCACGTTTTGATGTACTTTGTGTCGTTAGAGATACAGTTGATCCTGAAGTCGATGAACAATTAGCTCGTTTTGTTGTCAATTCTCATATGAGATCTCACCCTGAAATTGATGATGATGATGAAGATGATGAAAGTGACGAAGAAGATGAAGACGAAGATATGGAAGGTAATGCAATTGATGCCAGTAAACGGTCTGATAAGATGAAAAAGAAAAAGAAGGATAAGAAAGATTTGGATAAAGCACAATTATCGCCAATTCCTCAAGAATTATTATGTAAATACATTCATTACGCGAGAACTAAAATGTCTCCCAACTTATATCAAGTGGATATGGATAAAATTTCTCATGTGTATAGTGATATGAGACGTGAATCATTAGCTACGGGATCTTTCCCTATCACGGTTCGTCATTTAGAAAGTATTTTGAGATTGAGTGAAAGTTTTGCCAAGATGCGTTTAAGTGACTATGTTAACAAATACGATATTGATCGGGCTATTAGAGTAACGGTTGATTCTTTCGTTGGAGCTCAAAAGGTCAGTGTTAGAAGAAGTTTACGACGCAGCTTTATGAAGTATACTCTTTAGTGAGATTTTATTTGTATTTATTTATTTATTGGATTTGTATTGTTTATTCAGTTTTGGTTTATTTAATTTTGGTTCGATTTATTTTTTTAGTTTTAATTTATATTTTCTATTCTCGTGGTACGTTATAATGCCATTATAACTTGATTATAACTCTTTTTCACTACTATTGAGTGTAATTTTTATTATGAAGATTAGTATATAATAATAAATAAATAAATAATTAGAATTTAAAGGAAAAGACCTTAATTTTTTTTTCCCTCACCCTTTATTGCATGAAATGAATACTTAATAGCCGCCAACAACAATAGCCTTGACGGTAAGGTAATCATCTAAACCGTACTTTGAGCCTTCTCTACCGAAACCGGATTCCTTAACACCACCGAAAGGGAAGGAAGCTTCAGCTAACGCACCGACGTTAACTCCAACCATACCTGATTCAAGAGCTTCAGTTAAATGGGCAATACGCTTATAGTCCTTAGTGTAGAAGTAAGAAGCTAAACCAACATCAGCTTCATTAGCCCATTGGATAACTTCTTCATCAGTTTCAAAAGGGACAATAGCGGCCAAAGGACCAAAAGTTTCATCTTGAATGACCTTCATAGAGCTATTAACGTTGGAGATAACAGTAGGGTGGTAAAAGTTAGCACCTAAATCCTTAGCATGCTTACCACCGATAAGAAGCTTACCACCCCTTTCAAGGGCATCAGTGACATGTTCATGAACCTTGGCAACAGCATGTTCATTAATTAAAGGACCATGAGTGGTACCCTTTTCTAAGCCGTTACCAATTTGGAATTCGCTTACCTTCTTGGCTAACTTTTCAGCAAATTCATCATGAACACTCTTGTGAACGTAGAATCGGTTGGCGCAAACACAGGTTTGACCAGTACCACGGAACTTGGAAATAAGAGCGCCCTTAACGGCTTCATCGATATCAGCATCATCAAATACAATAAAAGGGGCATTACCACCAAGTTCGAATGAAAGCTTCTTTAAACTTGATGACGATTGTTCCATGAGAATCTTACCAACGCCAGTGGAGCCGGTGAAGGAAACCTTCTTTATAATAGGATTTTCACACAATTCCCTACCGATTTCACGGTAATTTTTTGAAGTGATAACATTGACAACACCTTTGGGTACACCAGCTTGTTCGGCTAGGGAGGCGAGCGCTAAAGCGGTAAATGGAGTCTCGGAGCCAGGCTTAATAACTACTGTACAACCGGCGGCAAGGGCAGCACCAACCTTACGAGTAATCATAGCAGCAGGGAAATTCCAGGGTGTGATGATACCGCAAACACCGATAGGCTGCTTAATGGTATGAATACGCTTAGTAGGATCAGTGGAGGGAATAACGTCACCGTAAATACGAGGAGCCTCTTCAGCAAACCATTCATAGAAGGAAGCAGCGTATACAACTTCAGTGGAAGCTTCAGCAAGGGTCTTACCATTTTCTAAAGTAACCAATTTGGCTAAATCTTCCTTATTTTCCTGAATAAGGTCAAACCATTTACGTAATAAGTTAGCACGGTAACGTGGCGTAGTGAGCTTGAATTCCTTGAAGGCTACGTTGGCAGCATCAATTGCGTCCTTGATTTGATTCAGCTCTAAACTGGGGACAGTACCAATAACCTTCGAGGTAGCAGGATTAAAAACTTCAAAACTATCGCCTTTTTCGCCACGGACCCAATGGCCATCGATGAGGCATTCCTCACGGAACAGGGTAGGATTATTGAGTGTGGCAGCGGTGGTAGAGGTAGAGTAGGTCATAATACAGGCGGGGAGTGTTTTATTAATAAACAGACGAGTAGAACCGGCAAGTATATATTTTGATAACATATCAGGAAAAAGGAGAAATCAAATAAAGTGATATGGAGGTTTATATATACGTTCAATTAACCGCCGAACGACAATCGCCGATAATAGGGATCGTGGCGCATAACCTGCCGCGCGGGTAAACATCACCGCGCTTATAGCTTTTAAGCGCTCGAAACTCCGAAAGCAGCGCCGACATATTTCGCAATTTCGCCATTCCCCACAATAAATTGACATGAACTGTAAGAGGGGAAACATAATTTGCTGAGGTCGTTGTATTTAGGATTTGATATTTTTCGTTTTCTATTCATTTGCTGTTTCATTTTGGACAAGCCATTGATCTACATTTGTATTTATATATGTACACTGAGTTATAAACGTCCATCACTAGGCTCTGTTTTCTTTCATGGTCTTATCGATTTTGTCGAATTCTGCTTTCCATGTAGTTTCAGCGGTAACAGGATCAAGGTCCCGGAAGACTACATCGTAAACCTCCTTATACCATGAAACAGGAACTGGCTCAATACCCTCCTTGACTTCAGCGGGAATATCTTCCCAATCGGCGACATTTTCACGGGGGAAGATGATTTTAGTAGCACCACAACGTTTAGCGGCTACTGTCTTTTCCTTCAAACCACCAATACGTAATACTTTACCTGTAAGTGTAAGTTCACCTGTCATTGCAATCGTAGGATCAACTGGCTTATCTAAACCAAGTGATAAAATACTGGTGGCCATTGTAATACCTGCTGAGGGACCATCCTTAGGGATACCACCTTGGGGGAAATGTAAATGAATCATGGCACGTTCAAAGAAACGATTTTCAGGGAATTGTTTACTTAAGAACATCTTAGTGAAAGAATAACCCAATGATGACGATTCCTTCATTACGCTACCAACATTACCTGTGGCATTGAATTTAGGCTTGGAATGAATTGAGATAGTTTGTTCTAATACACATTCGACGTAAACGGGCATACCACCGTTCTCAGTCCAACCTAAACCTAATACTACACCAGGAGGCACATCATCACCAAACATACGATCGGTAAGGTATAAGGGAGGGCCAAGATATTTTTTAAGTTCAGTGACACTAATGTCAATGGGCTTAACATTATCAGGGATTTGAAGCTTTTGCATTTGACCAACGGTGGCCAAAACAGGAGTTTTCTTTTCAATTTCAATATTATTCTTAATCTCCACAAATTCATCGTTTCTCTTGACTTCAACAGGAGCAGGGTCGGAAACAATGGGATTAATAGTTTCAATCTCATTGACAAAAGTGTAAGCAACTTTACGGTAAACCTTATCCACTAACTTTTTCAAGTTACGTACACCATTTTCACGGCAATAGCCCTTAATAAGATCCCAAAGAGCATCATCAGTAATGGTAACATTAACGGCATCTAAACCATTTGATTTCTTAGCGGCGGGTACTAAATAATTTTTAGCAATTGCCATCTTTTCTTCATTAATGTATCCTGAAACTTCAATAACTTCCATACGATCTAAAAGGGGAGCCGGAATCGAATGTAAACTGTTTGCAGTACACACGAATAAAGCCTTAGATATATCAACTGGTACATCAAGATAATGATCCATAAATTTATCATTTTGTTCAGGGTCAAAAATCTCTAATAATGCTGAAGCGGGATCACCTCTATTATTTTTAGATAATTTATCAATTTCATCAATTAAAATCATTGGATTCATAGTACCACTTTTCTTTAAACCCTGAACAATTTTACCGGGTAATGCACCTACATAAGTACGACGATGACCCTTTAATTCAGCGACATCATCCATGCCACCCACACTGAAACGAGAAAATTTACGACTTAATGCTTCAGCGATTGATTTTGCGATTGATGTCTTACCCACACCAGGAGGTCCGACTAAACAAATAATTTTACCATCAATTTCACCCTTTAATTTACCAATAGCGATAAATTCTAAAATACGTTCTTTGACTTCCTTCATACCATAATGATCTTTGTCAAGTTCATATTTAGCCTTGGCAATATCATATTGATCTACTGAGAATTTACCCCAGGGTAAAGTAGTAATAATATCAAGATAATTACGAGTAGTACCATACTCGGCTGAATGACTTTCTAATGATTCCATTTTAGATAATTCATGTTCATATACTTCACGGACTTCAGCAGGCATATCTAATTCTTCAGCGCGTTTCTTAATCTTATCAGCGAAAACATTCTTTTCATTAGTATTAACACCTAATTCATTTTGCAATGCCTTCATTTGTTCTTGAATACGATATTCAAGATGCTTGCGTGCAACCTTTGAATCAGTATTTTCAGCTGCCCTTTGTATTAATACTTCAAAGTCAATTGCACTCTTCAATAATGCATGAGCTTTGGTTAACGCATCAACAATATTAGTTGATTCAATAACGGCTTGCAATTCACCTGATGTAGCCTTAGTAACAGCTAACGTAATATAAATTAATTGTTCAGGGCTATCCAATACATCAGCGGGTACATTCTTTGATGAGTTAACATTTGATAAAAACATACGAACGGCAGCGACACGTAATCCTAAATTATCTAAAAGACGTTTAATATCCTGAGTTTGAACTCTAATTTCTTCATTTTCGGCATTATATGGTTCATAGGTAATATCTTGAGAGATAACTACCGGTACACGAAGTTGTTGAAGGAATGATGTACTACAACTAGGGTCGTCAAGAGGATTATTACTATCATTGGTTACCTCGCTTTGTTCAATATCAGCAGTAACTGATTCCTCAATAGTTATCAAAGGATCAACTTCATTAACAATATCCTTTTCCAACGATTGTTGAATTTTTTCAAGAGTTTCTTCTGATTTTGATTCTAATTTGGTGTCTAAAGGAGTATCATCCACATTGACCACTGATGCGGTATTAGGCGATTCAGAGTCAAGGTACTCAATTTGTTGAAACGTAATAGCATTAGCTGGTCTGAAATCAGTTATCTTAACTCTATTATGACCATAGAGAACCACAGTATAGGTTTGTTGACCGGGGAGATCACCTGTATTACGATAAATACCATTGACTTGACAGAATGTACCAATAGGGTGAACTTCATTGATATCGTTGAAAGAATTTGATTCAATGGTAAGATCCTTACGTAGGAATACGGTAATAAAACTTTGTTTCATAGCTGCACATTGGCCAAGGCCATCGATGATTTCCTTTTCACTCACTCGAATAAAACTGGTATGACCAGGTAATACCGGTCGTCTATTAACGGCTAATGCCATAACGGGAGGTCGGAACATTGATTCAGGGGATGAAGGTGGTGTACCGTCATTGCCGGAAGAAGAGGAAGAACTAGCTTCAGATGTAGAAGAAGAGGATGTTGGCGAGGTTGATGATGCATCGTTAATAGGTACCTTCACATCTTCATTCTTCTTAGTTGGAGTCTTCTTCTTACTAGTACGATCCGACTTTTTAGCAGGTTTAGATACTGGTAGGGGTTTTTCACCTGACGGGGTAGTAGTAGGATCTGAAGGAATTTCAGTAATGTCATTTGAACTAGCGGGCTTTGATGGCTCATCCTTGAATGAAATAGGGTTATGATATAAATACTGATTAAAAACCGGGGTGTGCATAATTACGGGATCCATACCCTTACGAGATTTTGACATAAAAGTTGCTGTAGCTAATTTTTCCTCGGCGAGTCTACGGAAACTATCAAAATTACCACCTTCAAGTGAGTGGAGATCGGATTTAGTCTCTTTATTAGAATTTTCATTGTTACTGGAATAATAAGCTACGCGTTGACCCCATTGTGGCAGAGTTATCAGCGAGCGAGGATTAGCACGTACACCAATAGAGGCTTTGATCATACGCATTGCTAAGGTATCTCTAATTATCTAAAAACACGAAACACGGGGATTCTATACAAGAAATGATGCGGATCTAGGATCGATGACGACGATTACGGATCTGAAAATGACGAAACCCAACAGGGAAAATAGGGACAAATCTAAGAAAGGAGGATCAAAGGACAAATAATGTTTGTTCCTGAAAGTACCACTTGAATATAATGACGGACGGAATAGCTTTTAAGTGATGAACAAAACGTGAGATCGAGATTGAATCGCCACGCTTTATGCCGACCCGCCGATTTATCGCTGGTTTTACCCTGGAGCGGATCCGGTGAATGGCGATTTGAATGTTATCTAAGATAGAATAAATAATTACGACAGTTTTATTAAATTAATTAGAAATTATATAAACTAATAGTTAAAATTATAATTAGACCATGTATTATTGGCAGGAGGTTGTTCACTCGATTGAGTGCCATTATACATGGCCGGATCATATGCTGATGGAGTAGCGTAAACGTTTGTAGCAGCGTTGAATTGAGATCCCTCCTTGGGGGGCAGAGCAGGAATAGGAGAGTACGATCGATCATTACCGCCACTTATAGATATTCTTGAAATTTGATCTCTTAGCGATTGTTGTTCATATGCGGCTTGTGATGAATTTAAATTATTGTAAATACGACGACCCTCATCACGACGATTTGAGACAAATTGGCCTACATTATTGGCAATTTGTTGTACATATTCGGTCAAGTTACGGTAAAATTCTTCACCCTTCGCAAGATCAATACTTGCCTCTAACCAGGTATTATAAGCAGTCTCAAACCGTTCATGAAGTGATTGGCATTGCAATTTAGCGGTATCCCTCTGACGACGTTGCATTTGCACATTACTATCATCTAGTACTTTATTCCAAGTAATAGTCAAATCCATAAGCAATGATTGTTGATGTGATATACTAGCTTCAATACGAGCTCGATAAGGATCAAACTTTTCTAATTCTCTCTTGAAAAGGGTTTGCTCTAAATTTGGCATATTTTTGTTCAAAATTAGTAATGAAGAAATATCATCACCATGTACCTTATCCTTGAATTCATTAAATACCTTTGATCTTTCTCGCTTGAGTTTGACTAATTTATCGTAAATTTGTTGTGTCTGCTCCAAATAAGCTTTGACATTGTCTCGGGCGGAATCATCCATATCCAATAAACTGGGTGTCGCCGATGACTCCGATGACGATTTCCCTTCCTGATACATCTTAATTAGAAGCGTACTATTGGGACCTGAACTCAAGATATCAATATCCGATTGATGAGGAAGAATTAATTTTGTTAACTTTGAATCTGAGGCACTGGCAGTGGCTAAAGTAGTTTTAGCCCTCTGTAAATCAGATAATAATGACATATTAAACGATGAAGATGATTCTTGTGTCCAACGATCACCGTAATATGATTTCATCTTTTCACATTCATTCTCCTCATCGCGCAAGGCCGATTCAGATTTTTGAATTAATTCATATATTGTACGATTTTGTTGAGTTAATTTATCTAATGAAACAGTACCACTATTAGCCTTAATTTCACCAGCCCATTCGGCTACCTTAGGGTCAAGCGAGGAAGAGGAGGAGGTCGAAGAATTACTCATTTTCAATTGGTTAAGGGCAAGAGGAAGATCTAAAAATTCCAATGATGAAGCTAATTCTTGGTCAGCGATATCAACCGCCTCAGCCTCAATACGAATCAAAGAGGCCTTTTCTTCAGAATAAAGACTATTCTTTTCATGTACTGACAAAGGGATAAGCTTTTCAAAAAGATCCTTTCCCATAAGTTTAGCTAAATCATCTTCCTTGTATAAATCACCAAAAGGGGCTGGTTTAGCGGCTTCAAGGGCCGGTATTTCTGGTACAGTGGCCGTCGAGGGGATAGTATCATGATATACGAAATCATTATCCTTTTGAAGTTCAATAAGTTTGCTATCAATGAGCGTATTAAGACTAGTAATGGATTCTGATAATTTGGGGTATCCACCGGGTGTAGTTGTATCAATGGCCGGTGCATGGACTTTAACGGTTTCCTTAGCGGTAGATTGAGCTAGCGTGAGTGAAGCGATGGCCAAACCGTACTTTTTAGAATTTTCATAATTCAAAGAATTATGCTGATGGGCAAGAGCTAGAAAATACTTGGATTTAGCTAATGTAAATGCAAGCCATTTAGCATCACCCCAACCATGTTGATCACGGCTAACTTCCTGTAAGAGATCATGAGAGGTAGTGTATAAATTAGAAGCGGCACGAGATAATTTAGCCAACATTAAGGGTTTAGTGGCCTGATCAGCGATTAAACGGGTAACAAATACATCCTGAGCCTGAGCTAGCATTAATTTGACCAGGGCCTTAACAGTAACCTGAGCCAAATCGGTTGAGGGCGCATGTAAGAAGTTTTCGGCCATATAGGTAAAGATTCCCGCTGCATTCTGAAAGTTATGATAAGCTAATTTCATATCACTTGATTCAGCACCTAAATGAGAATAAATAGCGGCAAGATTAAACAAGACAGCGGCCTTTTCAAATGCTAATGAATGTTGCGATGTGGCCGTATGAGACCAAGCATCGTACCAAATGAAACTGATATTACACTCTTGTTGATTCACTGGTACACGAAGACCTAAGAGTTCTAATTGTCCGTAATAACGATATACGATATCGCGACCCGTGGTATCGGCAGCGGCGCCCCTGATATCGTCCCGCAGCTTATGGAACAGCGCAATCTCGGACCGAAAGGTCTCATGCTCACCGTAGACGCGGTCAATGTACCGTTTGAGCGCACTAGACCAAGAGGCATCATCGGTGGTCTTCAAGGGAAGGAAAATCATCAAAAAAAGTTTAAACAAGTATAATGGTGTATATCTGTATATATACACTATCAATCAGGAGGTTTGCCGATGTACATTCAAACACCCAACGGGGGAGGGCTTATCAAGCTATCTCAACTTGAGACGAACGACGGTTTTGTCCACTACCCGCCCATTTCGGGGATTAAGAATCTTAAAGGACGTATATGATATAATATCTGACATATTAATCCAATTGCTCGAGGAAACTTCATAGAAATACCCCCACCGATTTCCAGCTCACTAAACTGGCCCATGGTCGACCCCCCCCCCCCCGACCGGCCCTAACCCGGCTAGCGGGAAGCCACATTGCATTTATCACTCTTTCAATCACCCTTTTCGATATACAGTTTGAATAACTCTTAACATCAATTACACAACAAAATGACTCGTGCATTAATGGTCCTTAAGAACGTAGTGCTTTGCACTCTTATTTACTTTGCTTTGTCCTCGGGGCTTATGCCCTCGCCTGCTATTGTTCGTGAGGTGATATTGCCCGTTCTTCCCTGGTGGGCTTTAGTGAGCTTTGGCGCTTACGCTTTAGGTACTCTTGGTTACGATGTACTTAGTTTCAATGACAAGCGTGAAAAGTACGAAGAAATTTTGGTGGTATGTAGTGATGCTTTTTCTTTTCTTTTTCTTTGGACCTAATTACTAACTTTTCTTAGGAAATCAAGCAAGCCAAGACTGAGCTTAAGGCACAAGGTGTTGATATCGAGTAATCGCTTGGCCATTTGTTCACAATAATGAGATGATAATGTAGTATATACTTAATTGGGATATAGCCACATGTTGGTTTCTACGATAATAAATATTTTAATTTTCAATTCCATTCAGTTTGATTATTTTATTTTTGAGCCGGGCTAGCTCAGCAGTGTAAGCTTATATTTTTTTAATTTAAATCCGTAACCTATTTCTTTCATTATCTGTTAATATCCGTTTGGATGTTTCATTGCTTCTGATCTATGGGGACGGTTGAGGACGAGTACTCTGAAATTATCAGTCTTTCTACCATTATCCATTACAGTGCCATTCTACTAGGTATATGTCTCTGGAAATACAATTGATTGATTATTTCCATAAAAACTAACTGGCCTATCTATTTCTTTATGTACTTTTTTAGTTATTCGAATTATTCATAATATAGCCCCCAATTACCCGGACGAGATCTTGAAATCTAAAACGAAAAAACAAAATGCACTTCAACCTTGGTTAATAAAATTGATATAAAATAATAAATCCATTTATTTGATATAATCAACATAAAATGGACGAAGACTTATATGATGAATTTGGTAATTTTATCGGTGATGAGGCTGATTCAGACGCTGAATCTTACCATGGTGAAATTGATGAATCAGTTCAAGCTTCAAAACCCGATTATGTGAATACTTATGATGAAGACGAGACCGTTGAGCCGGAAGAAAGTTTGATGGCAGATGACTCTCAAGCGGTTATTCTTCATGAAGATAAACAATATTACCCTAATGCCTCAGAAGTATATGGTGAAAATGTTGAGATTTTACTTCAAGAACGCGATACACAATCACTCGCCGAACCAATTATTAAGCCTATTGACACGAATCGATTTATCTTGGAAGAAGAAAATTTACCACCTGTGTATTATTCACGTGAATTCATGGCCGATTTAATGACAATGCCTAATGAAATTCGTAATATTGCTCTAGCAGGTCACTTGCATCATGGTAAAACATCATTCTTAGATATGTTAGTTAATGAAACTCATGATGTTAAAGAATTTGTTGGCCGGAAATCAGATCAACAAATGCGTTATGTTGATACCCATATCCTTGAACAAGAACGTGGTATTTCAATCAAGGCATCGCCTATGTCCCTTGTATTAGAATCGTCTGCGGGTAAATCTCATTTATTTAATATTATTGATACACCTGGTCATGTTAATTTTATTGATGAATACGCCGCGGGTGCCCGATTAGTCGATGGTATTGTTCTTATTGTTGATGTTATTGAGGGACTTATGATTAATACTGAAAAGGTCATTGAACATGCTATTGCTAATCGTATTGCCATGACTCTAGTAATTAATAAAGTTGATCGATTAATTTTAGAGCTAAAACTCCCCCCACAGGACGCTTATTATAAGATCAAGCATGTCATTGAACAAGTTAATGGGTTTATTCATGAAACAACTTTAGCTACGGCAGGTGCCTTAACTATCCCCCGATTATCACCCGAGAGAGGTAATGTTGTATTCTCATCAGCGTCCAACGATTGGTGTTTTTCGTTAAAATCATTCGCTAAAATGTATCGTGACCACATATCGAATGAAATTGACATTAATGCTTTTGCAGTCCGATTATGGGGTGATGTATTTTACACACCCGATTCTAGAAAATTTTCGCGTAAATCACAATCATCATCATCAAAGCGAACTTTTGTTCATTTCATCCTTGAGCCATTGTATAAATTATACGCACATACGCTTGGTGAAGACACTGCTGCATTACAATCCACATTGAGGTCATTAGGAATCGTTTTAAAACCGGCCGTTTATAAATTGGACGTTCGTCCATTATTAAAAATTGTCTTGAAGGCATTTTTCGGTACCAGTACTGCATTTGTCGATTGTATTAGGGATCATATCCCCTCACCGGTGGATAATGCTCGTAATAAAGTAAGTAACACTTATACAGGACCTATTGATGAGGAACATGATGAAGATAATGATGTTATTAGTGGGATTTTATCATGTTCTTCCTCCTCGACTACTGTGGTTCAAATTACAAAATTATTCAGTACACCTAAATGTGACGGATTCTTTGCATTTGGTCGTGTAATGAGTGGTCGCTTAGAGGTAGGTCAAGATATTAATGTCCTAGGTGAAAGTTTTACCAGTGATGATACCGAAGATATGATGACTTGTAAAGTTACATCATTATTCATTTGTCAAAGTAGGTATAAAGTTCCTATCAATCTTATTCCCGCTGGTAATTGGGCACTAATTGGTGGTATTGATGGTAATATTGTTAAATCGGCAACTTGTTACAGTACTAATATTAGTATTGATGATTTACATATTTTTAAACCGGTTAATTATATCGCTGAACCCGTTTATAAGGTTGCTGTTGAGCCTTTCAATCCCTCAGAATTACCAAAAATGTTAGATGGGTTACGTAAAGTTAGTAAATCATACCTTTCATTAATCACGAAAGTCGAAGAATCAGGTGAACATATTATTATTTGTTCGGGTGAATTATATATTGATTGCGTGTTACATGATTTACGTCGTCTTTACACTGATATGGAAATTAAAGTATCTGACCCTGTTACGCGGTTTAGTGAAACATGCGTTGAACAAAGTGCTATTAAATGTTATGCTGAAACGCCGAATAAGAGAAATAAAATTACGATTATCGCTGAACCATTGGAATCGGGGATTGCTCGTGATATTGAATCGGGAAAAGTTAATATTAAATGGCCAGTACGTAAATTAGGACAGTTCTTTCAAGATAATTATGATTGGGATGTTTTGGCATCAAGATCAATTTGGGCATTTGGTCCTGATGATATGGGGGCCAATATTTTACAAGATGATACACTTTCAACTGAAATTGATAAAAGAACAGTATCATCAGTAAGAGAATCATTAAGACAGGGGTTCCAATGGAGTGTTCGTGAGGGACCATTATGTGAAGAACCATTAAGAAATACAAAATTTAAAATCACGGATCTTTCTTTGGCTGATTTACCAATTTATCGTGGTGGTGGTCAATTGATCCCTACAATGCGTAGAGCATGCTATTCATCATTTTTAATGGCATCACCAAGATTAATGGAACCCGTTTATGGTTGTCATATTACAACTACTGCTGATCATGTTGATAAAATTTACCAAGTGCTAGCGAAACGAAGAGGTCATGTTATTACCGATGAACCAATTAGTGGTACTCCACTTTATTTAATTAAGGGTTTAATCCCAGTTATGGATTCTAATGGATTTGAAACTGATATTCGTATTGTTTGTTCGGGGCAAGCAATGTGTTCATTAGTATTTGATCAATGGCAAGTTGTTCCGGGTGATCCTTTAGATAAATCTATCAAGATTAATCCATTAGAGGCATCAAGACCTCAAGCTTTAGCGAGAGATTTTGTGTTGAAAACGAGAAGACGTAAGGGGTTGAGTGATGATCCTAGTATTGCAAAGTATTTGGATGAGAGTTTGATTGAATCATTGCGTGAGGCAGGTCTTTTAGATTAGCGAGAGTGAGTGAGTGAGGAATAAATTTCACAAATACTTCACATTTATCGCCTCGCTCTTCGTATGGGTTCTTCATGTAGTGTGTTTTCGCATTTGTAATTTTATAATACTTAATATATTCTTTATATTTATTCTTTATATATGTATATATACTTAAATAATAGAACCCAACCTAACATCAGTATTGTCCGAGTCATGAGTATGTGTAACTCAGATAATAGACTCGACTTTACCAGCATACTTCAGCGTATTAGCAACAACTCTTTCAGAAGAAATACGGCTATTAGCCAATGAACCAGCTTCATCATCACCTGATACGATGGGAAAAACAATACGGCCATTTTTAATAACCCATGAAGGTTGCTCCTTAACAAAGTCTAGTACTTGTTGATCTGATTGGAAAAATAATAAACTACGAGCATTCGCAATAGGTAATGAAAGGTAAGCCTTTTCAGCACACAAAGCAATTTCACCTCGTAGAGCATAAGCTAAAGTAGGAGCAAATAAACTAAATTCAGCACTGGGCACTTGAGATTGTTGACTAATAGCCTTATAAACCTTGTCATACGAACCCTCCATGAGCCAACGTTCCAAGCGGACAGGGTAAGATAAGTAAGCGTTGGTCTCGAGTGCATCCTGATCAAGGGTCTCAAGTTCGGTATGGAATTGCACAATCTCATTTCGAGATAAGAGTAAAAGCAAGTATAATGCTACCAATTTACTTTGATTGACTGATGCCGGTTGAACACGATCAGCGGTATAAAATGGCCTTAATTGAATGATATAACGATGAAGATCATTATCATGACCTAAATGGACCGCACAAAGAGCCCCCATTTCCAAAACATCCCTTGCCGCCAGCAATGAGCCCATGGAAGCGGTACTGAAATCGGGGGTCAATAGAGAATTACGAGCTAATTCTAACTTGATAGCGGGCAATACCGTCCATGCGGTGGCGTAATCTTGAGCCTGGAACGCCGTGTTCAGACGTTGTGTGAGTTCATTAAGAGACATTAGTGAGGGGGTTGCTTGAAGATAGGTAGCAATGAGTTTAATTAAGATGGACAATTGACTTGGCTGACTGAATAAATCCGAGAGTTATCTTCTATGTGACAAACGGAGTCAAAAAAGTCAATATCCAGTGATGATGTTCTCTCGGTGAGTGGGTTAGGGTTGGGTCTTTTCACTTCTCCGACTGGGAGAGACACAGAAACTAAATAAGCATTTGGCGGGCCTTATTCCGCGGTGATTAACCTCTCAACACAACCGTGAACTCAATTATCGCGAATTGCCATCTACGTGTTTCTTTATCCTTTCGCCCTCTGAACTAACTTTGTTTTGTGCTTGAATTGTATCTGCGACCGCGTTGTTATTTAGTCTCCCCGTTATTCTCGTCTTAACCCTTAACCCCGTTTCGCCCGTTTCAGCTCGTCTAACTCCGGTCGGAATCGTTCTCGAAATCATCGGACCTTGATACTCTATACCTTAAAAGCCCCTATAACCCCTGAATGGACTCATCTGAACCCATTTCGGCTACCAGCGATAAGCGCTTTGCGCTACCCTCCTTGATTACTGATCTCTCGTTAGACTCTAGTCGTACATTGTAAGTTTCACTACGTCATTTCGGATTTTGATTTATCTTTACCTTATATATACTAACTTATTAGACCTGAATCTATCCCTAGTCATATCCAGCGCTTACAAAGCCCGCAACCCCATCATCAACATCATTCGCATCGTCACGATTTACATCAACATCCTTCGTTTAAATTGAATCATAGCGCTCATCCCCATAGTACTGACCCCCTAATGGAAAATGTCGCTCAAGTGACTGATCCTAATTTAAGCGGCGTTGAAGTTGATTTGATTTCTAGTGTCCCCGATGTTGTTCACGTAGTTGCCCCTGTTAACGTTGCCCCTGTTGACGCCGCCCCAGTCGATGCTGCCACCCCCGCTGCCACCCCCGAAGTGGCTGTTGCCACTTCTACTACTACCCCGGTTTACTCTTCTGACTCGGAATCTGACTACTCCGACACTGAAACTAAAGAAGAAGAAAGCGAAGAAGATTATCGTAAGGGTGGTTATCACCCTGTACGAATCGGCGAAACTTATAAAAATACAAGATACACTATTGTAAGGAAATTAGGTTGGGGTCATTTCTCAACCGTTTGGTTAGCCAAGGATTCACTTAATAACGATAAACATGTTGCACTTAAAGTTGTACGTTCAGCCCCTCAATATACTGAAACAGCAATTGATGAAATTCGTATGTTGCGTAAAATTGTTGATGCAAACCCTGATCACCCGGGTAAGGCGCATGTTGTTGAATTATTAGATAGTTTTAAACATATCGGTCCTAATGGTACTCATGTTTGTATGGTTTTCGAAGTATTGGGTGAAAATTTATTAGGCTTAATTCAAAAATTTGATCATAGAGGTATCCCCACGGTTTTAGTTAAACAAATTACTAAACAAGTACTACTAGGTCTGGATTATCTTCATCGTGAATGTGGTGTTATTCATACTGATTTAAAGCCTGAAAATGTCTTGATTGAAATTGGTGACGTTGAACAAGTACTTAAAATTTTACAACAACAAGAAGAAGAACAAATTAAAGTCGCTAAAAGCCATAGTAGCAAATCCTCTTCTTCATCTGGTAGACCTCAACCGGGTAGTAGATTTCGTCGACCATCGGTGGTTACGTCTCAACCGCTTCCAAGTCCCTTAAGAACTCATAAGGCTGGTCCTGGATTCTTTAATGAATTTTCAATGACTCCAGTGGCATCAGCTAATGGTAAAAGTGAACTTTCGGGGGCCTCGATCACTCGTGAATCAACCACTGAACCGATTGATGGTCCTTTAGCTAAATTTTGTATCAGTCAAGAATTTAATGAAGAGGCTATCTCAGAAGAAGAATCTACATCACCGACGAATAATGTTACGCCAGAATCTGCATCTGCATCAACTACCAACACCATAGCATCAAATATAGCATCAACCACCACATCAGCATCACCAACATCAGCATCATCATCGGAATCATCAGAATCATTAGATGAATCTACTATACCGCTTAGTCGTACATCATCAACCCAAACTGCCTTATCAGATGGATTAATTTCAGTTAAAATTGCTGATTTAGGTAATGCTTGTTGGGTAAATCATCATTTCACTAATGATATTCAAACAAGACAATATAGATCACCTGAAGTTTTATTAGGATCATATTGGGGTGCAAGTGCTGATGTTTGGAGTATGGCATGTATGTCATTCGAATTACTTACAGGTGATTATTTATTTGAACCAAGATCAGGTAGTAAATTTAGCAAGGATGACGATCATTTAGGTCAAGTTATTGAACTTTTGGGTAAATTACCTAAACAAGTAATGCTTACAGGTAAATGGACAAGTGGATTCTTCAATCGTCGTGGCGAATTAAGAAATATTCCAAAATTAAAGCCATGGGCATTGGATGAAGTTTTAAAGGAAAAATATAATTTTAGCGCGCAAGAGTCGAAGGATCTAACTAGTTTTTTCTTACCCATGTTGGAATTAAATCCTAAGAAGCGTGCCGAGGCAGGTGGTATGACCCATCATGTTTGGCTTAAGGATACAATTGGTATGGAAAATGTGCATTTACAAGATCGCAAATTAGGTGAATCAGGTGAAGATAACATTGATGGTTGGTCAGCTGAATGTAGGAAGAGAAAATAGTTGATGGTGAAGGTCACCATTACTGTGCTTCTTTACTCACTTATTCAGTTTTTTTCTTTCTTTTTTTCGTTTCTGGTGTACTTTTATTTTTCTGCCTTTCTCGTTTCTCTTCTCAGCCTGATGTGTAAGGTATTTAATTTCCACTCGGCGCAATTCATTTTTACTGTGACTATGTTTGTTTATATGGACATGTTGAACTTTTTAAATCAACATATTTTCTAATCGTCGGTTTGGTTATTTGTTTGCTTCTTTGTTATTTGTTATTTGTTTGCTTCTTTGTTATTTATTATTTGTTTGCTTCTTTGTTATTCTTTGTTTGTTTGTTATTTATTTGCCTATTTATTTGCCTATTTGTTCGCTCTGTGTTTTATTATTCTGTGTGTGTTGTTAGTTCATTCAGATCAATCTGCTCTCACGGTTATTATAAGATTGCAGTGGGTTTAAACTACTGTTCTGTATAATGATAATAAAACAAATAGCAATAATTTGAATATCGGTACTAATACAACTTTTAAAATAATTCAATGTCAAATCCATTTCAATGTTAATTGATTCATTCACATGAGCGAAGCGAGATGTGAAAACCCGCCTTAGAATTGGGAGTTTCGTAAAGCGGCTTTTCCGCTACACCCAAAAACAGCATCAGTCTTAACATCGAAGGGTATTATACCAATTATCGTCTATCGTGCTATGTCGTCTACCGTAGGAATTCCCATCAAATTGCTAAATGAATCACAGGTATGTTGGTGTTTGGTGTCGGTGTTTGGTGTTTGTCGCTTGTTGTTTGCCGTTTGCGTTTTCTAACTGGAATTTTGTTTTCATAGGGCCATGTTGTCACGATCGAATTGACATCAGGTTATACGTACCGTGGTAAATTGATTGAAGGTGCGTTTGAATTTTGTTTCTCACATGAGATTTTTTTCTTTTGTTTGGCTTAGTCGCTAACTTTCTGCTTTCCCATTTTAGCCGAAGATAACATGAACGTTCAACTTAAAGATGTGACCTTCACCGCCAGAGACGGTCGAGTATCGCATCACGAGCAAGTCTACATTAGAGGCTCGCATGTTCGATTATTTATCGTCCCCGATATGCTCAAGTAAGTGAGATTAAAAGTGTTTACCTCCCTAATCCACGTCATTTTCTAACATATTTCTTAGGAACGCTCCCATGTTCAGATCCAAGACTCTAGCCACTCGTGGTAGAGGAAGTGGCATCAAGACTCGAGGTGTCATGAGAAAGAGACCTCACGTATGATGGTCTGGTTTCTGAAAAATTACGTGTATAATAATAATAACTTGGTATCCCATACGTGTGATGGAATGCTTATATATATAATGATATTGCATTGCTGTCTCGTGTTGTCATGCCCGGGGCCTTGACTTGGTTTGTCACTTATATATTCCCACTATTTCCTTCTAATGTATCTATATATATCTATATCGATATCTATATATATCTTATATCGGCCGATCCCATAGGCCAGATAATAATGTTGATCAAACCTCCCAAAGCTTATCAGGTTAGGAGATCGAGGCTTGTATTTTTATTTTTTTCAACTTTTTGTAACCATCAGGCGGATAATCTCACCTCTTGGATCACATTCAAGTTTGCATATTGATCTTCTACCTAGCTGAATTTTGATCTTACCTTTCTCTTCCTATCTCTTGAAAAATCCTGTTTCAAAAAGTAGGATTTTATCACATCGCTGAGATATTTCAATTTCATTCGTTTTACAAATTCTTTCAAGATCTTGATAAATTTCTCAATCTGATTTTTATATACTAAACTGGGTTATCTTTTTTAACTGTATATCAGTTTTAAAATATCCTTTGCATCGTTTGGTTTGTACATATTAAATTTTGATCTTATTTTTCTGTTTTTTTTCATTTCACTCAAAATACCTCGTTTCACTTTAAAACATACTCATCATGTCAGAAAGAACGCCTTACAATTCTATGACATTCGAGAATTCACTTGCCGTTCGGGTGGATGAGCCGATGACTGCCATGTCCATTTCACCATCCAGTCGAGACGTTGTATTAGCATCAAGACGAGGTTTATTCGTAGTTGATCTCGATGATCCATTTTCATTACCACGTTGGCTTCATCATGTTTCATCATGGGAAATCGCTGATGTTCAATGGTCACCCCATGTATCAAAACCCTATTGGGTAGTATCAACCTCTAACCAAAAGGCTATGCTATGGAATCTTGCGTTACCATCATCTAATGCCATTGAACACGTTTTACATGGTCATACAAGGGCAATCACTGATATTAATTTTAGTCATCAAGTACCCGAATTATTAGCGACTTGTTCAATCGATACATTTGTCTTAAGTTGGGATTTACGTGATCCATCAAAACCCTGTCAATCATTCTCAGATTGGATTGCAGGTGCCAATCAAGTTAAATGGAGTAGAGTTAATCCTCACATTTTAGCATCCTGTCATGATAGAAGAATTCATATTTGGGATCGTAGAAAGGGTTCAATCCCATTAAGGACAATTAATGGGCATTCTCGTAAAATTAATGGTGTTAATTTTCATAAAACTCATGAATCAGAATTTACGACTTGCTCTTCTGATGGTACAGTTAAAACATGGGATTTCAATCAAGATAATTATAATACACCGAATTTTACTATTGAAGCTGGTTTCCCAGTTCGTAGAGCTCGTTATACTCCCTTTGGTGATGGTTTAGCAATTATGCCTCTCTCAGGTGGTAATAATTCAGTGTTTTTAGTAAATCTCAAAGATCAATCAGGAATAGCTCCCTTGAATCCCGCTTATGAATTTAGCGGTCATACTGAACCAGTTCATGAGTTTATTTGGCGTTCAAGGTCAGGTGGTAGTAACAGTGGTAACAGTGGTGTAAGTGATGTGATAAACCATAATAATAGTAATTCAGTAGTACCACCATCTCCTGCTCAACCTTATTTCTCTCATAAATTAGGTAATAATAATCTATCACGAATCAGTTACCGAGGCTATGATGATAGAGAATTTCAACTTGTCACATGGTCTAAGGATCACGATTTAAGATTATGGCCAGTATCTGATTCAATTCTTAGCTCAGTTCATCATCGGCGACGACCTGAACCCCGTCGTTCAGCATGGCTAAGCGATCCTGTCATTAATCTCAATAATCAATATATATATCCAGGCGTTAAGAAAAGACCTCCTTATATTTCATTCTGGGCTGAACCCGCTGCTTTATCTTATAATCCGGTTATTCCTGAAAATACATTATCACCAACCGCCCCCAACAGCAATACTACGTTCACAAATGGTTCTTCGAGTAATGGATTATCAGTATCGCCAAATTTCCCTCGTTATACCTTGATGCATAGATCAGTATCAAATCCCGCAGTATATATGCGACGAAGAACTAAAAAGCTTGAAAGTCAAGATCATCATTTAAGATGGTTACAAGGTGTTAGAATGGGCTATAAGACTGGATTTGACTTTGATGATCAAACTAGTATATTTGGCGTTATTAATGACTATTCAATTGAGAATTTAGGTGAAGAATTAGGTGCATTAGCTAACAAATTCCCAAAAGTTCGTTTTGAAAAGATCAATGTATCAGAGGGACTTTGTATCTTCTCATTAGTTGGGCCATGGGGTGAAAATGGTGACAGTGTTTTCGTTAGATTTGAAGCAATATTCCCTAAAAATTATCCTACTTCAAGTAAATGTCCACAATTCGTTATTGAAGAAAATTCAAGTATAAGTGATGAACAAACTAATCTTTTAAAACAAGAACTTGATAGGTTAGCGGAAAAATTTACTTCCTTGGATAAAGTTTGTCTTGAGCCCTGTTTACGTTTCTTATTGGATAGTGTAACTCTGGATGACTATGATTTCGCCGATTCAATTACTTCCGCTAGTGATGATGGCGATGATGAGTCCTATTATGTCTCCGAAAATGAAGGTAGTTTCAGCGATAATGGACAAGTTGAATTATCACAGGCCTTCAGCCCTGTTAATAAGTATTTTCAAAAGCGTAGTAAAAAGGATGTCCCTAATGATATTGAAGAACACGATGATGAGGTTGATTCTGATGAAAATAGTACTGAAAATTCTGACAGCTTTGACAACGATAATGATAGTGGTTACGATAATAATGACGATAATGGCGACAGATATGATAATAATAGTAATATTTTGGGTGAAGTTAATTTTTCAGATGGTCAAGTTGTTAATAAGGGTAAAACTAATCAGCGGTCAGAAAATGGTGAAACTAAATTCATATCTTCCTTAATGGAGAGGGAAACTATTGTTAAACCTCGAGTTTATAACGTTCCTTCACCGCGATCTTGTGGTGCTACTTGGGATTGTCATGGTAGTCTGGTCTGCTTTTTCAAAAAGGACGTTAAAGAGAAACCCGTTAATACATTCAATGATGTTAATGAAAATAAACGTAATAATCGATTCGGTGTTAGTGGTTTAATGGCTCGCTTAACGCCATTTGCTAACTTCAAAAAGAAGTTTCGCAAATCTAATCAGAATTTTAACAGTGATGGTTATTTTAATTATAACGACGATAATGATTATGATGATTCGGATGATTCGGATTCAAGTTATGACTCCTTGGAAAAAATCGCTGATTCTACTGATGGTTATGACTACGATTCCGAAAGTGAAGAAAGCGGGCTCAGTGGTACCAGGCATGACTCGAGGAGGTTTAGTACTAGCAATAGTTATTTCTCTCGTGACGAAGTACCATTCAAACTTTCTACTCATTCTATTGATTCTGTTGCTAACATGATTTCTATAAAGGATTTTACTTCTTTAATCCCCACAAGTAAACAACTTGCAACTGATTATGAAATTTTCGGTTATACACCTGAAAACCTATGTTTGCACAATGGAAGAGTCGCCGAGAAGAACGGTCACCAAGAAATAGCTGATTGTTGGAAATTATTAGCTCTCATTGTACCTGGTTCAGTTTCATTAGATAGGGCAGCTAATTTGGCAGAAAAGTTAAATATTAATTTCCCTAAATCATTTGATTCAAGTGGTTTATATTTATGGGGTTCCCATCCGTTTGGCCGTCTATGGTTAATCGATAATATGTTTGACTTTTTTGAGAAACAACATAATACTCAAATGTTGGCATACATGTCCTGCGTTTTATCGACTAAAGTTGATCCCTTAATAAAAGATGCAACATTAACTGTCTCTGCTTTAGTTAGTAGTGAAGATTCTCCCTCACTTCTTAAAACTGATAATTCTGCAGTTTCCAGGATGGAGTCAGGCAACGGGAGTGGTGGATATTTCCACTATGCTCCATCACCTCACGAAGCGGATTTAAATAATATCGATTTCTTTTCTCATTCAGCGTTTGCTCAAAATTCTCCGGTATCTTCATCATATAATAGTAATGTATCTGCGTCTTCAATTAAAATGGTTAATGCAGCTACGAAAAAATCTCATTTCAACTCTAAGCATCTAAAGACTAAATCCATTGAGAATGGATATTTTCGATCAAAAACCGAAATTGATTTTGACGGCTCATCTGAAATAAGTTTTGCGACTAATGATTTTAGTAAAAATGCTCGATATAGACATTTACTAGAAAGTTATCGATTAAGCATACATAATAATAACTTAATGGGATTAGATCCGAATAGAAAGGATAGTTCCCTTATGGCTGATATTCGTGCCCCAATCAATGAATCTGAAACAATATTTATCCCGAGATTAAAAGTTGAAATGGTGAACGAGGATTTATTCGAGATACGACAAGTTCAAAATTATGTACCCTTATTAGATCCAGAGAGAGAAAACAAGTTCCGATTATATAGACGGCAATATGCTCGTATTCTTTATTCCTGGGGTTTAATGACTGAAAGTATGGAGATTTTGAAATTTAACTATGTTGGCCCATCACAATCTGATATGAATGGTCTTTTCGAATTTGGTAAATCTCATTTAGCGGCCATTGGTCTCGGATTAACTACTGAGACTGACAGAAATAGTCCTAAAAATGATAACAAGCATAATGGGCATAAACATGGATCTGAATTAAGTATTAACAAGACTCTCGATCAGTATAAATGTCATTATTGTGGGTTGAGTGTTAGAAGCAGGTTTGTGGTATGTACGGTTTGTGAGCATATTCTTCATACCTCATGTGCTTCTGAATGGTGGGGTTCTAAGGAAACACGGTGTCCTAGTGGCTGTGATTGTTCTTGTTTATCATGGACTCCAACGTTCCCTCACGTTAACTCGGTCTCACCGAATCATTCTGGGTTATAATAATTGAATGAAGCAGAAGCATCTCAATCGAGCTCATCGAGCGAAGTGAGATAAGTGAGAGAGGACGGTGTATATACGAACTCTGGTGAGGACGATTCGCTCATCTTTTTCTTTTCTTTTTTTTCGTTATTTTATAGAGTTTCGTAATTATAGATCACAGGTGCATTGTAAAATCACAAAACTTATCAAATACATAATTCGAACATGAATTCTTCTTGAATACTCTATTGAAAGTGGTATATATAATATATAGCTATGTGTGCAATTTTAATTTTAACGATTAAAATTATTCAGAAAAGACAGCATCCTTACAAATTTCATAAGGAGCATCAAGACCAGTCCATAACCTGAATTGTTCAAGGCCTTGTTCCAAAAGCATTGAAGCGCCAGGAACGACGTTCCAACCATACTTTTCAGAAGCTAAAGTCATAACGGGGGTAACTCTAGGCTTGTAAGCAGCATCAAGTAAAAACCTCTTAGTATCATCATTCTTAGCAAGTAAGGCATTTAAGATCTCTAATAAGGATGCATCAATGGGTTTATCAGCAGGTACACAACTTACGGCAGCTGATGGAGCAATAACATGCTTAGCTTCAGCGGCTGATTTGATGACCTTAACATTGTATTTAGCATCAAATGCATTCGCGATCTTTTCGGCATTCTCAATAGTACGATTAATTATGTAAATTGTAGAGAAACCTAATTGATGAAGAGCGTAAACGGCAGCACGGGAAGTACCACCTGCACCAACGATAAGAGCACTCTTTTCTTGACCATGAGCGGCAGAAAGACCAGCACCCTTGAGGGCATTAGCGATACCAATCCAATCAGTATTATCGCCAATTAGGTTACCAGTTTCAGTCTTAATTACGGTATTAATAGCACCAATAGCAGCGGCGTCATCGGTTAAATAATTCAAATAAGGGATAATCTTTTCCTTCAAGGGGATAGTAACAGACGCACCACCGAATGAACCAAGCTCCTTGAAGAATTTAGCGGCAATAGCCGGTTCAGCAGTTTCAAGCATACCATATTCGTGGGGGAGACCAAAGGCTTCAAAAGCTGAATTATGAAGCGCAGGTGAACGAGAATGAGAAATTGGTTTACCAACAATAACAAAATCCTTAGCTTCAATAGCTCCTAAACGAGATTGAGATTCAAAGATTTCCTTAACGGATAATTGACCAGGGGCGGCCTTAGTGGGTAAAGCAGGGTGAGTGACTGGTGTAAGAATCTTATTAAGTACTCGACTCATTTGACCCTTGAATCCCATATTAATAGCAATCAAAGGTTTCTTAGTATGTGCGGCTCTAAAGGCTTCTAATTGTAAGTTATCATCAAATGAAGTAGCCATACCGACGAATTTTACAATATCGCCAATTAAAAGAGCTTGATTATACTTGGCTTCCCATTCAGCGTTATTCCACTTCAATGAACCAGAGAAGTCATGATGAGACGCAATAAGTTTGGTGAAACCCTTATTCTTCATAATGATGTCATGCAAACCAGCATTCCAGGTTAATTCAACATCTAGATATTCAACACCTAATTTAAAGGCTGATAAAATAAGCTCAGTAAGATCAGCTTCTGAGTCATTAGGGTAAGTACCACCTTGAGATTGAGTTCTCACAGTGAAAATAATGGGTAAATTAGTATACTTTCTAATAATAGCAATTTGCTGAGCTACGTAATTAGAAGAAGCGATCTGGCCATTTTGTTTTAATAAGTCAACACGAAGTTCAATGGCAGCACAACCAGCGGCAATATTACTCAAGCCCTTAGCGGCATCGGTAATATCTTCATAAGTTAAGGAAAGGAAGAATGATTGCGATCGGGGGATAGAAACAGGGTTGCCAGTAATAGTTTTCAAGAAAGCGTCAAACGATTTTCTAACGGTAGCGAATTCAGCGGGACTATCACTGTGCGCAGAGTAGAAATTATAATTAGAGCAAGCATGGAAATGTTGTTCACGACGAACCCAAATTGACGAGATATCTTCACCTAATGAAGGACGGGTCTTATCAACAGTCAAGTAATCGACAATTTGTTCAACATCTCTGTGAATATGAAGTACGATACCACCGCTAGAGATATGATTTTGTAATAATTGACGAGCTTCGGGTGATTCAACAATACCGCCACCACAAGCACCAACAAATCCTGTAGGATGAACTGATAAGAACTTTTTAACAATTTGAACTTCCTTAACTCTAAATTTCTCCCAACCATAAGCCTTTACGAATTCGAGGATAGTAGTATTAAGTTCAGTTTCGAAAAATGTATCAAGATCTAAGAATTTCAAACCAAGCGTAGAGGCAGCCCATTGACTAAGTAAAGTCTTACCGGCACCACGCATACCAATAACTAAAATACTCTTATTGCCATTAGCGGTCTTAGTTTTTGTTAATTGAGCATCTTGACCGGCAAGGGGTACATTGAAAGTTGTATGTAAAACATCCCACCAACCGGGCCAAGTCTTTTCAACGCAACGACGTTCTTGAATCAAGACCTTTTCCTTCAAAGTGCTAGCGATTAAACTAAAACTCATAGCAACTCTATGATCATCATAAGCGTAAACACCACCCTCGGGAACCTTAAGTTCAGAAATGGGTAACCCATCAATCTCTAAGCCATCAGGTAATTCACGGCAAGTAACGCCAAATTTAGCTAATTCATGAACCATGGCAGCAATACGATTACATTCCTTGACACGTTGATTGGCAATACCAGTGATTTGAGTAGTATGGCTCTTTCCACTGGGGTCTTGAGCGATAGCAGCTATTACAGAAGCGGTAAGGAAGGCATCGGTCATTGGTTCCATATCAACATGAGCAAGAGGACGCAAGGTACCTATCTTGGGTCCCTGTACAGCAGTAGAGGTAGCAGTTTGAGTAACGGTACAGCCCATGGGTTCAAGCACATCAACGGCGAAACGAGCATCACCTTGTAACGAAGCTGAACCAATATTGGGGATAATACATGATGTGCCAGTAATGGCAGCAAACGCAAGGGGATAAGTAGCTGAGGAGGCATCAGATTCAATAACGTATTCAGCTGGGTTCTTGTAAATACCTTGAGGAATATGATAAGTGTGTTCCTTCGTAGTAGACTTTTCAACGGTAATACCAAATTTGGCCATCATAGCAACGGTCATATTAATGTAAAATTGAGAAATGGGTTTACCGCCAACGAGCGATAAAGTTACGGGCTCCTTGGCATAGGGGGCACACATAAGAATAGATGAAACGTATTGTGATGAAATAGTAGCTGATAATTCAATAAGACCACCCTTTAAACCTATACCGGATTGAATCTTCAAGGGTAAGGAACCCTCGCCCTCGACGTAATCAACGAAGGACCCATTACCACGAAGAGAATCAACAAGGGGACCAATAGGTCTTTGCTTCATTCTATTGTTACCGGTAAGAGTTACTGAATCGGCTGATTTTGATTTGTTGACTAATAAGGCGACAGTAGTGAGGAAACGTGATGCGGTACCGGCATTACCAAGGTAAAGTTCCTTCGCGGGGGCCTTAAGGTCACCACCATTACCCGAGACGACTAAGGTTTCACCATCGTCTTCCCAAGAAACAGTAGCACCACCTAAGAGGGTAACGGCATTAAGCATATGTTCGGTGTCATCAGAGTGAAGTAAGTTCTTAACTCTACAGGTACCTTGACCTAAAGCGGCGAGTACAAGGGCACGGTTAGAGATAGATTTGGATCCGGGAGGAGTAACGGTAACTTGAGCGGGGGCGCTGGCATTGGATTCAATAATGATTTCTTCTGAGATAACAACACGAATATCTTCATCAGAGACAACACTAGCTTGTTGTTCATAAGTTTTACCAATAGCCGAGATAAGGACGACCTTCTTCTTTTGGCCATCATTCTTCTTGTCAACGGCCATAATCTTGATCAAGTCATCAACGGGGCAAACTTTACCACCGGAACGTTTCTTAAGAGTCTTATCGTGAATGCTTACGGGCAAATCGTAAGATGAAAGACACTTGGAGAGACGAGAAACGGCAACGGGACTAAGAATGCCCAAGTAACGCGATAACTCAGCTTCCTTAATCATACCGATAGATACACATTCACCATGAAGAATTTGGGGGAATAGAATAGCTTCGTAAGCGTG
Source organism: Nadsonia commutata (assembly GCA_030563525.1). Lineage (NCBI taxonomy): Eukaryota > Fungi > Ascomycota > Dipodascomycetes > Dipodascales > Nadsonia > Nadsonia commutata. The sequence goes on from JAKUCD010000015.1 coordinate 72,829, forward strand.
ACCAATAGTGTGACCGAAGTTTAATAAATTTCTTAAACCACCTTCACGTTCATCAGCGGATACAACTGTGGCCTTAACGTTAACGGATCCTAATACAATTTGATGAATAAGGGTTCTGATTTTTGATAAATTCACTCTACCATCATCACTACGATCTCTAATGGCCTTGAGGAAAGTAGCAGCACCGGCTTCAAGACGGGTAAATTCGGCTTCATCATAAAAGGCAGCAGTCTTAATAACCTCAGCCATACCATTAATGAATTCACGTTCGGGGAGAGTTTCCAAGTATTTAGTATCCATGAAAACTCTTTGAGGTTGCCAAAAGGCACCAATCAAGTTCTTACCAGCCGGGGTATCAATAGCAGTCTTACCACCAATCGAAGAATCCACCATAGCTAAGAGAGTAGTGGGGACTTGTACGACACGAACACCACGCATAAAACAGGCAGCGACGTAACCAATCATATCACCAATGACACCACCACCAAACGCGATGATAACGGTATCTCTAGTGCAGCCATTAGCTAAAAGCCAATCTTCGATAGCGGCCTTGGTAGTACGATTCTTGGAACCCTCACCGGGGGGGATAACATAAGTCAGAATGCGAGAATCTGCACCGGTTTGTTCGATACCTAAGGCAAGGGCGTCAACTAATTCAGTCAAATGACCAAACTTTTCGATATTGGTATCGGTGATGACGACGTAAGTAGATGATTTAATTTTGGTCAGCAATTCGCTGGTAATGTGGTCAAGGATGCGGTAGCCGATATTGGCCATTTCTGCACCCAGCACGTTGACCCTTGAAATTTCACTCATAGTGTGTGTGATTAAAAGGTCGATATGGGTATTCCGGACTGAATTGAAAGAAGGGAAACTGATGATGTTATTATTAGACCCACCTTCGGGCTTAGTATGATTCATTCAACGAGTATAATTTACCCTACCGTTTGGCGCCATTTTTGGGCGGATAATGCGGCGAATGAGGCTCATAGGCGGCTCTTGTGGGGCTCCTGAGGCTTTCAGCAGTTGGTGCGGCTCTAGCGGCTCGCTTAATTCTACAGGTTATGTCTCTCAACCCTAACCCGTTGGGAGGAATCGGTAAAAAAAGAAAAAAAAAGAAAAAAAAAGTCCTTCTTTGAACGTCTTTCATATAAGTTAATAACATCTAAAATCAAAATCAACACAATGGTGGTTAAAAATAAAAAGGTCGTAAAGAAGGTTGTCGTGGTCAAGCCCAATGAAGAAGTCGCTGTTTTGACTCCTGAAATTGTCGCCCCTGTCGTCGTTGCTGCTCCTGTTGCCATTACTACTGCTACTAAATTCACTGCTCCTGTACCTACTTTCCGTATCGTCACTGGTTCCTATGAACACAACTTACTATGTGTTTCTTTATCATTATACCCTGAAGCTCCTATTTTCACACCTATTTTCCATTTCACACCCCATATTCAATCGATTCGTTGTGTAGCCGCCTCTAAGCGTTATTTAGTATCAGGTGGTAACGATGAACATATTCGTATCTACGATTTACAAAAGCGTAAAGAATTAGGTACGTTAATGGAACATACTGGTAGTGTCAGAGCACTCAAGTTCTTTCAAAATAAATGGATGTTGAGTTGTGGTGATGACGGTAAAATTTTCATTTGGCGAACTAAGGATTGGGAAATCTTAGCTACTTTGAAGGGACATCAAGCTGGTGTTGTCGATTTAGCTATTCATCCGTCTGGTAAGATTGCCATCAGTATATCAGACGATAATACGCTTAAATTATGGAATCTTATGACCGGTAGAAAGGCTAGTAGTATTCGTATTGATCGTGGTGTTATCGCCTGTAGATGGGTCGATAATGGTAATCGTTATGTGGTGGCTTACGATAAGAAGATTCAAGTTTTCAACCCCGCCGATAATAGTATTGATTTAGAATTTTCAGCCAAGAGTTCTATTTATTGTATGAATGCCTTTACCCTTAATGATCAAGAATTTATTGTTACCTCTCACGCTAACGGTAAGGTCATTTTCACCCCCGTTCAAAGTACCATGGCTCATTACAAGAGTCATGGTAATAAGAGAATTGCATTAGATGATGATCTCAAGGTCACTGATAGATTCGTATTAGCGGTTCATGCCGTCAGAGTTAAGAGTTTTACTCTTCATCACTATGAAAAGACTAATGTATGGTACATGGCATCAGTATCCACTGATGGTAAATTAGTAATTAGTGATCTTAATAAGCGTGATCAAGTCGCCGTTTACGATACCGGTGACCGTATTAACTGTGTAGTCACCTTCTCTGAAGACGTTGAAGATTATCAAAGCATGAAGAAGCGTAAACGTGCTGATCAAGACGGTAATGCCTTATCTGATGTTGAAACTGATTTCTCTGAAGCTGAATCTGATGTTGAAGAAGCACCCAAGAAGAAGAAGAAGAAGAATAAGAAGAATAGAGCTTCCGTTCAAGTGGAAATGGAATAAGCTTGTTTATGTATGTAAAAAACAGTTTTTAGTTTAAATATTTGTATATTAATTTATCTTTTCGATAACCCCGGTGAAGAAGACTTGATTCTAATTATAAATGATACCTCATGATTGTACATGTGGCTCCTCCGGGTAACTGAGAGACCCAAACATTCATATATACCGCCAAACGTCAGATAAACAAACACAAACGCAATCACCGAATAATATGAATTCAGTCTTTAATCATGCAATCAAACAATCACAATCACTGAAAAGGGATTTAGATACATTTAGCCAATCACCATTATCGTCACCATTATCACTTCAGGGTCAAATATCAGCCACGCTTACCTCATTTCAACGTACTATTGATGAATACGCTGATTTAGTTAATAAAGAATTATCCAAGGATCGTAAGGATAAAGGGAAAGTAAGATTAGAAAAGTTTCGTAATGAAGTTAGTGAATCCAAGGAACAATTTAAACAATTGAAATTACAACGTGATGAGGAAGGTTTTAATAGTAATCGTAATGAATTATTAGAGAGAAGACAATTTCAATCATCAACGCCCGATAATCCTTATAATTCTCCACGCAATGACGATAATAATAATGGTAATGGTAACACGTTCACGCCGTCTCATATGAGTAAACAAGATGGTTTATTGGGTGAGAATGATGCATTACATCGTACTGGACAACAATTAGATGATTTCTTAGAGAGAGGCAGAGCAGTTTTAGGTGATTTAACTGAACAAAAGGATATTCTTAAGAGGACTAAAAAGAAAATATATAGTGTAGCTAATACGCTTGGTATATCTAATGATACAATTCGTACCGTTGAAAGAAGGGCTCGTCAGGACAAATGGGTATTTTATGGTGGAATTTTGTTTATGTTAGTTTGTTTTTATTATATATTGAAATGGGTTGGTTAATAAATAGTAATTATTGTTTGAATAGAGTTTTACGAGCGACACAAGCGAAGCGAGTGAGTATGTTTATTCTGAATATATACTCTAATTCATTCATTCACTCATTCACTCTCCCCATCGAGCTTAGCCTCTGCTACGCTCGATGGCTAAGCTCGTTCACACTTCACCGAATTTACCATGACTAGTTAATTGAGCATGCATGGCGGCCTCCTTTTGGCCATGAAACAATTTATGACAAATTTGACATTTAATACTAAAACTGGCTGTATCAGTATAATAATGTTTTTGCTTTAATTTGACCTGTAATTCCTTTAACGCCGCCAAGACTCTTTCACCCGTTTGGTCAGAATTGAAAACAGTGACATCTAATTCATTAGAAGTTTCAGGATTAGGCAATGGAGATAATGCAATACTATCGTAATGGATCCCACTGTATACTACAATACAAAAAGTAGGCATACCGGGATTAAAATGATCAATACGGCCTGTAGCAACGTCAAGTGAACATATGGTAAGACCAAAATGTTTAGCTAGGATATTTAATTCAATGGCTCCGCCCCATGAAGTTTGCCTTGTGATCCATTCGCGGTATTCGTTCCGAGGTTTACCCAAGATGGCATCATTATACTCGATGGGATCATCAGCGATAGCCTGAGAGACGATTGTCCTTAATTCAAACATCGTATCAATATTACGGAAAATACCATACCCAACAGCACGGAAAAGACAAGAATTGTCATCTTCCATAACTCTGAGTACAATGTGTCCCTCATTGCCACATTTGACAACCGGTGCATTTTGATCCGATTGAGACCCGGTATAAGGATCACTAGGTTGTGGTAAGGATGACAGGGTAGCCACACGAGAAGGTGTCGTCGAAGATCTTGAGGCAGGTTTCGTAACCGGCGTCTTACCGCTGCTAATTGGCCCAGTACTAGTGGAAGTAGCTTTCGAAGCGTAAGGGCTTGCCCTTATATTAGCCTTATTATTATCCACACCCAGCGAACGGGGCGAAAATGATTTACCGGTATTATCTGCCGTAACCATAAGTTTATCACCATTACGAATCCCCAATGAACTCAATTGGGCCTCGCCAGCGTCTAATGAGATATTACGAGGCGGGAATCCACCCTTAACGTTGAAGGAAGATACCAAACCTGCATCATCTAACGACAAGATATGACCGACGAGATCATCAACGGTAGCATTAGAATCGAGTGTAAGTACCTCAATAGCCGATGAGGGCATCATAAGTTTTAATTTCATCGACATCTTGAGAATCGTATTGTTTGTATATGTGTTTATATAAATGTATGTGGTGATGTAAAGGTTGGGGATTTGACCCAACTCATCGTCACTTATCTAATATCGAATCAAACCTCCAAAAACTAGATTTCAACCCCTTGAAGACATAAAATGGCCCACCCCTATAGGCCACGTTCTATCAAATCACTGGTACAGGACGCCTCGGACTATGAGTTTTCAACAGGGATAACCTTTCGTAGTTGGATTCATGTCGCGGCTACAATCCTTCGTCAAGTATGTATAGATCCAGTATACATAGTATTAAGCTTATTCTAACTTATTCATGTTTTAGGCCCATATATACCGTTTAGAGGGTGGCTATGCGGAAGCGTATATCTTGTACTATCGTTACTCTGAGTAGGTTTAAGATCTAATGTGATATTTTCTTTTTTTGTTTTTTAGTACTCTTACTAACAAATAAACTAGTTTACTATTGAACAAGATTTCAAGTCATCCCGGTATTAAACAAACCCAGAATGGTGATACTTACCGTCGACTTGTGAGGGATAATTTAGACTTAGCTTTGAGCCGTATGGAGGAATTAAAGACGGTAATAAATGAGTCTATTGCCGAGTACGATCGTCAACAATCAGATCGTTTGAAGGGGTTGTATAATAATAATTCATATGACTCTTCCTTCAATGATAATTCTATTTCTGAATCTGTCTCTCTTAGTTCACGCGATTTGGAATACAAACAAGCAATGACTTCATTAGCTAATTTAAAACGATCTAATAATCAATCTGCGTTACCTTCGTTGAGTAATAAGAAGCATTTGAGTTCTTCAAACTCAGTATCATACCCTAATTTACCAATTGTGGCACATAAATTTGAAACAACGCACATCCTATCACCTTCGTTGCCCGATAAGGTGAATGTCACCGCTGAACACAAGGTAAATAGTAAAACTGAGAATGGATTGCCATTAAGGACAACATTTTTACCATCCGAGTTAAGATTACAATTCCTCAGGATTGCACAACCCAACACTGATCGCAACCTTGAGACATGTGGGATATTATGTGGTAAATTAAATCGAAATGCATTCTTTATAACTCATTTAGTTATACCAGGACAAGATTCAACGGCCAATACATGCAGTACCAAGGATGAAGAGGTAATGTTTGAGTATATTGACCAAAATGATCTTTTCATTCTGGGATGGATTCATACACACCCAACGCAATCATGTTTTATGTCTTCTGTTGATTTACATACTCAAAATTCTTATCAAATAATGTTACCTGAGGCGATCGCAATTGTATGTTCACCGAAGCATAATCCCGATTGGGGGATATTCCGTCTGACTGATCCACCGGGGATTAATATAATAACGGCGTGTACGAAGACTCAGGGATTTCATCCTCATAATGAATCAAATATTTACACGAGTGCTTATAATCCGGGTCATATAAAGTTAATGGGTTCCGGTGATGAGTTTTCTATGCCTGTGGTTACAAAGGATTTACGATGACAACGATAATTACAGCGAGCGTAGCGAGGAGTGCAAGGAGTGATTATTGTCCTGAGTAGTTAAAAGCCTAGTGATGATGAGCGTAACGAGGAGTGCGAGGAATGCAGAGTGTTGCTGGGCATATAGCGAGTGGCCCCTATATAGAATAATAAACTTCAATACACAATAAATAATTAGTAATCTTACTAGGGTTAATATCGACTATAACACTATTGATATAGCTCGATAAGATAGTACTCACTAACCGATCCTCGCACACTTCGCAACGCTCGTCGCGCTCGCCGCGAATTTGTTTTTTAAAAAATTTATATTTAAAAACTAAATAAACAATGAAGACAATGTACATTGACAAAGAATGACAATACAAGAAAAAAAAGAACAAATAATAAAAATAAACGATTCACGAAAAAGAATGAAATAATGAAATATAATAAAGAAATTGAAAATTAAAATAAGCCAAGACATAATGTGAAAGATAGAGTGAAATCGTAATAGTTAAAATCAATACCTATGACGAACGGTAATCATTAAACTCATACAGTTTTCACTTCTCATTCTTGTGTTTATTATTATCAAAAGCCCATTTCAATTTAAATATTTAAAGATAATTTAAATTTTATTTTTTTGAAATTTTTGTTTAAGAGGAGTAAAATATGAGTGAAAGATGAAAGAGTGGGGGGATGAGAGATGAGCAATGAAGAGGTAAAAAAAATGTTGGTAAACACAGTTGAAAAAAAGAATAATTTAATCAAGAGTCAACCTCTAATGAATTTTTTTTTTTGAGAGTTGTTTTTTCAAGTCATTTATTCAAACCACAGTTGTTGCACTTGATAATGAAGGAGTAGCAGTTAAAATGGAACTAGGAGCATTCTTACCAGTATCATTATTATTTTGACCAGATGGTTGAATAAGACCATCAGCGAATGAAGGTAAACTTTTACCAATATCACCAGGATTAGAGAATGACGAAGCACAGGCGGGAACAATAACTAAAATCAAGAAAAGTAATAAAATACCGAAATATAAAGTTGCGTATTTACGAACCATACGTTTTCTTAATTTATTTTGTTTGAGCGAAAAGATAGGAGGACGAATTTGCTTTGAGGGACGTAACCAGAAAAGCATCATACTATGCCATTTATCAATGTAAGGAATACAAAGAGCAGGTAATTGAGCGAATAAGATAACATGACCTAAAACGAAATCACCAGCAAACATTGAACCTTCAATCATTTTACAAACGAATTCACGAAGAGGTTGAGTCATTGTCATCCAACCAAGACCGGCAGCGTACCATTTACCTGACCACCAAGCACGATTGGCGTGATCATGCTTGAATTCACGAGTTAAAAGGGATGTTGTGAGGAAATTAAAGATTAATCTTTGAATAGCAAAACAAGTAATTGAACCCAAGAGAGCCTTTGTGAAATTCCAACTTTGTAAGAACCACATAACTTCAAAGAAGACAATATGAATAATAACGGCAATACCATGACTAATACCAGCCATAACTGAAGCAGTTTGATTACAACAAAGACCGAGAAGGGGGCCCATACAACAAGCGAGACCACCTAAAACGGCAGAAACGGCAGCATTAACAACAATAGGAGCTAAAGCACAAATAATAATTCTTAAAACTGAATTGACTTGTTTAGCTTCATCATCAGAAACACCATTTTGAGCATTAATAAAAGTATACGCGATAAAACAAGCAGCGGCAGTTACAAGAGGGAAAAAGATTTCAAGGAAAAATGTATTTAAGAATCCACTCTTTGACATTTCGCCTGCTGCCTTTTCAGAATCATCACCGAGAACCTTACGCTTATAACCAGTAATCTTTGTACGAGTAACTCTAACATAACCAATCCAAGAATTCTTATGGAATTTAGTATTACCTCTTGATAACCATCTAATGTAATCACGGTAATCAATCATGAAATCAGTCCAAGCGAATTGATGAGGATTGAAGAAACAAGGTGATAAAGTCATGGCAGCGATTGATACCCAGAACCATAAAAGAGCAGGTTGCCACATTGAAATTGTTGCGAAAAGACATAAAAGAGTTGTACGTGCACCAGTGTAAATAGAATCAGAAGCGAATCTTGAATATAATACTGAGAATGGGATACGAGCAGTAGCGAAACCTCTACCGGTTGAAATATATCTAGCACCACCGAATGATAAATCATTCAAGAGAGAATTAGCATAAATTTGACAAACAAATACTTCGAAAAGTGGAGACATGGATAACATATGACGACAGAAACGAGAGAATGATCTCCAAGCACCACGTTCAGTTAATTCTTGTACGAAAAGGGGTACGAAAGCAATCCAGAAAACGATGAAAATTGATAAAATACAACGTTGAATCCAATCCATAACAGGTTGTAAATTATAACAACCAATAGGGTAAAGCATATCAGTAATAGGTTTATTCTTATCATAAGAACAAATAATTGATTCGGATGAAAGTGAGCCAATATTAAGCATAACAACCATAAACATTTGTACCGAAAGAATAATAAAAATATTATTAATATGGAAACCAGGATGAGCATAGTAGAATGACAAGAAACGATCAAGAGGTAATTGAGTACCAAGGTAATAATATTCACGAGATAACATTTGTTCACCCATACCAGTACCAATCTTAGTTGTGAAATTAAGAATTGAACCAAAACCTAAATCACGACCCTTACCACATTGATAATATTCACAATGTTTAATACGGCCACCTCTCAATAAAGCAGTCATACCAGCATAAATATCTTCATTAAGATGTAAACCCTTTTGAGCCTTTGATACACCACCACGAGTTGTCATATAAATACCATTTAAGAAATCAGGATGACCATAATGTAATTTACCACCAATTTGTGCTAGTGTACGAGCGAAAAGAGTACCGAATGTTTGTTCCTTACCAGCTGCAACATCACCTAAAATACCAATATTTTCAGAGAAAATATATTCACGAGCACCAAGGATAGCAACAGGATTGGATTGAATTGAGGGGATACCAGGAGTATAGGGGTTGACATTATTTTCAACTGATAATTCTTCGAACTCAGCCAGAACTGAACGAATCTTCAGACATTCTTCAAGATAATTATCTTGATTAGCATCAATTAATTGAATATATTCACCACGGTAGAAGATAAGAGCATGATTTTGATTATCGGATTTACCATCACCTAGAATAGGATTACCAGATAATTGAACTCTAAATTTAGGACGACGGCGACCATTTTCCATAATTTCACAATGGCCATCAATAAGAGCAGAATAAAGACGAGGTTCATCACCTTCTTCAAGAGGAAGCTCTTCATCCAAGTAAGCAATTTGTAAATCAGGGTAGGCACGCAATAAGAATTCAGTATTTTCCAATTCATCAGGCTTAAATTTAGTTAATCTTTGCATTGAAACAACGAATTTGAACTTACGACGAGCCATTCTTTCTAATTCGCGTTCAAGCTTTTCAGTATTACCACCAAACATTTGAACGACTTCGGGATTTTCAACACGATATAATAATTTGATTGCACGAGAATAATTCATAAAACCTGAAACTGTACGATAAAGAGTTTGTGATCTTAATGAAGCCCAAATACGGGTACGCAAAGTATATTCAGGAGCGGCCGATTTGAAGCCAATACAGTAGAATGGTAAATCATCAATTTTATCCTTTACGGTCTTTTCATCATCCTTTTCACCATCGGCGGTACCATTGAAACCTGATGTTTCTTCAGCAAGAATCTTTGTATCCTTCACGAAACAATCCCATTCAACGGGATGTAATTGTTTCAAATATTCTAACAAAGTAACACGAGAGAATTGATCATCTTCACGAATAATTTCGCGAAGTGATAATAAGATCTTTTCACTGTAATGGGGCACAAGAACGGTAAAAGTTGGCATATTATCAACGGGCAGGGGTTCGGGGATAGGAGTAGACAATGATTGAGCGAAGAAAGAAATACGACGTTCAGCCTCAGAGTTAACAGGGTAAAATTCAGAATCTAATGAATGATCATCTTGAGTAACAAAGAATGTGGGAGCTCTTAATGTACGTTTACCTTCAACTTCAGAGGGCACTTGATGATATAATAACTTTTGAACATGATCAATAGCGAGTAAATGTTCACGGTACATTGAGATAATGACAGCATTCCAAATTTGGGAAATTAAAACCTTGGGTTTATACTTAATTTCCATATCGGTAGTAGCCAAAATCTTGGAATAAATACGTTTGGGTAAACGAGTGAAAATATTTCTCCAGGGTGTCCAAATTGAAATACCAAGGTAAAATGATCTTGCCACTGAAGCAATGGTATTACAAATAATATACCAAAGGTAAGTATCCAAGAAGAAAAGACAAAGATCAGTGACATACATGAGCGCTAAGGTAATTTGAGGTTGGTAGTAACAAAGAGTTTTACCCCAATACATTTCACCGTGACAACGAGTCATATGCATACCACTCAGTTCACGAATAGGATCACGTAATGAAAGTGTCAAGAAGAAATATGATTCTGACAACTTAGCCGCGAAAACGGTAAACCAAAGGGCATAAGATAGCCACATATCATCACCCTTTAATTTATAGAATGAAGCAGTAAAAGTTTGTGATGAAACATAACGACGGGTCTTCTTATTAAGGTAAGAACCAAATAAACCACCAAGGGGCATAATTGAGAAGAAAGCAAATGTAACAATACCAATCCAGAATTGAACAATGGAAACGACAAGGGCTGACTTAGAGACGGCATCAAGTGGGGTGAAACCGAAAACGTAAACGGCAGGGGCAAAATTAATAATAAAAATTAAAATTAAAAACATTAAACGACGAGTTAAATGTTGAGCACCTGCCCATTTACGTGGGACAAAGGCCCATTCTGATAATGTAGCAATAATTTGAATCAATGTACAAAGAGAACCACCAAGACCAGCAGCAGACCATCTAAATTGAGGACGAGGTGGATTATTCAATAATTGAATATAATTTTTCGTGTAAACCGTTGGTGAATTATAAGCCGAATAATACCAAAAGAAAGTAATATGAATAATCCAAATACGATTAAAATTAACCGCTAAATGAAACCATGAACGAGTTTCTTTATAAGTTTTGAAGAATACTTCATTCCAAGTAATTTCATTAAATTTCATGTATCTTTGGGGTGATGGGATATCAACTAGACGTACACCATCAGCAAACATAATTCTTTCAATACCCTCAGGGTACCAAAATAATTGATTAACATCATCATAACCAATAATTTCATTATGATCCTTTTCTCGTTTAACAAATCTACCATCAACGACTTCATAAGTTTGATCACGAATGAATCTGTATAATGGAGTAATAACGGTATTTAAATAATGACCTTCCTCGAGTGGTTCGGTACGTTGTTGACATTCTGGAGAATTGTAATAATCATCAGCACATTTAAAGATGAAACATAAACATTCTGGTGTAAATCTTACTTGATTCGCTTCACCCCAACAGAGTAAGTATAAGGCAATTTGACGTACACGATCATGTTGAGACATTTGATTCATTACCGTCTTCCAACGATATTCAGCGGCATCAAGAGAATTATCACCTTCAAGTTGTTCAAGGGTTTGAACTGGATCAGCATTAGGGTCTCTTACTGCTTTATTCTTCTTTCTAATCTTCTTAATTCGACGAGAAGTTTGAGATAATTTCATATTTTTGAACCCGATTTCATCATCTAAATCTAATTGAGCGGCGAAATACCATTTACGATAATTAGCATTTTCACCACCAATATAATCGGCGTGAAGTGATAGTAAAGCTTGATTGGGAGTCATACGTGAGGCACGTGAGTCCAAAAGTGTCAAGAAATGATCATACATATTTCTCATTGAATCACGTTGGAAACCAAATTTGTTTGTTAAATCAATGAAAATATCTTCAATTTCTTCCTTTGTAACGGGGACTTGATTTTCAGATGACCAAGCAGGGTAGGGTTCACGTGATCGTTGACCCGAGGGTAAAGCATTATTATTATAATCTAATCCGTAAATGGGGGTCGATGAACCAGAAGATGATCTTGGATGTTGAGAACCACCTTGTTGTTGTTGTTGATTTGATGATGATTGATTATAATAATCCATTTCAGCTGCTCTTGCCATATCCGAACGCATAGTAAAATCGCTAAATGTTTCAGATTGAGTATCATCATGTAATTTACCTTTATTTAATTGGGGACCGGGAGGGACACCATTGGAATCGTAACCTTCAGATTCATAATAACCCTGTTGGTTTTGATCATAATAACCTTGCTGAGCAGCGGCAGATTCATCGTCATAATAATATCCTTGCTGTGTATGAGCATCAGGTTGTTGATGATAAACGTCATCTACGTATTCACCATTTTGGGGTTGATGATCGTATTGAGTGTAACCGTCATCGGCGTAATACGAGTCATGAGTATGGCCGGGGATTTGATGTTGGTCTTGCCCTTGATACGATTCATCGTAATAGTGAGGATTTGACATCTATTTTGTTAGTAAATGAGCGAAGTGAATTTGATGCGACCGAAGCAAGTTCACGAGACGAGTTCAAGTGAGCGAAACGAGCTTGAATGATCCAGAACGACTGAATAACTTGATAGTAATTCAAACTCGGCCTTTCTGCGAGTTTGAATGAGTCCCTCGATCAATATTAATATCATTGTATCACAATCATTCATAGAATTATCGATTCAACCTAACTCGAGCTAAAAACAAAATCTTGAACAAAACAAAACTCATCTATAACCCCCCCTGAACATGATAACACTCGAACAAGCCACCATTGAAAACCAAGAATATACATACTCTTACTCCACAGTCCACAGTCCACAGACAAGTAAGAAAACAAGTCAATGGAGGCCAAAACGAGGAAGAATCGGCGAAAAAAGCGGGCGGGCTGGGAGTACGTGGCAGTGTCATTAGTCAGCGGCTGCGGATGTTTTTTGGAAGCCGGGAGGAACAACAACAACAAAAAAATAGAAATCTGGAATAATCATAAATAATAGTGTTCACGGAATAACGATAATAAGGATTACGACTAAAATAATGATAATAATGATAATTACCACTTAATAATCACCACATATTCCTTTGGTTATTCTCCGCCTTTACAAATATCGGCATCGGCACTTAATTCGGCCGCGTTTCAGCCCGTGCGGCGGTGCAGAGTTTTCGGATCACGTGTAGGCTTTTATTATGTAATTGAGATAAGTTTGGTAGATTTGGATATGTTTCATGTGAGGGGAGAGTATATATTAGATATTAAATATATGGAGAGTATTTAGTGTATACAGTATATTAAATCGAATAGTATATTGAATGGTGATCAATGTATAGGCATTGAGTTCAGACGGCACATTCACCCAAGGTTGTCTTGTCTCAGGCTTATAGAGAGAGAGCAAGGAGGGAGAGCCTATGGGAGAGGGGCCAGAGGGGTGTATTCAATATATATGTCGAATATATGAATATATACTGTTACTACTACTACTATTACCACCACCACCACCTCCTCCTCCTCCACTACCCATGTAACATCCATATGTATTGAATCTCTATCTGACCACAGCCCCCAAGGCTGTGAGGGCCTGAATGTATTGCGTATAGTGGGTATGCCTTTTAAATTATAGTATACTATTATATCATTTCTACTATGATTATCATCATTCCATCCATATGATTTAATTTACCACCCTCTCCTGTCGGTGTCAGGCCATGTCGGTTCATATGCACAATACAATACCTGGAGATGAGCATGGACCCATGGGCATGAACTGACAAATCGGCAAGTCGTAAGCCAACAATTGTCCTTCTCCATTCAAATCATTATATATATCACATTCTACTAACTCAATCATTCTCGCTTCGCTTATATGATTATTCGCTGGAACGATTATTCATTATTCTATTAATAAATCCACGCGTCCAGTGACGTAAGAAGGGCGTGTTTAGCTGTCAACCAATCACAGTGCAAGATCTACGGCGCGTCGCACTGCCTTGTTTAGTCCCAATATAACATGACTGGACCCTCGTTTCTTATCTTCCCTCATTCTCATCTCATCTCATTTCATCTCATTCAAAGTCATAAAATGAAATATTCTACAGCGATTTTAGCCTCTGCCGGTCTTGCCGCCGTCACAGCCGCTTCTTCGCCCGCGATTGAAATTGTTGGTAATAAATTTTACTACTCGAATAACGGTTCCCAATTTTATATTAAGGGTATAGCTTACCAAGCTGATCCGGCTACCTCCGGTTCAAATGCTACGTTTGTTGATCCCCTCGCAGATATCACTGCCTGTAAACGTGATTTACCTTACCTCAAGCAATTATCTACCAATACCCTTCGTGTTTACGCTATTGACGCTGAAGCCGATCATGATGAATGTATGAACCTTTTCGCAGATAATGATATTTACGTTATTGCCGATTTATCCCAACCCAGTGAATCAATTAATCGTGATGACCCCGCTTGGTCCGTTGCGCTCATGGAGCGTTATACTACCGTAGTTGACTCGCTTCAAAATTATACTAATATCTTGGGTTTCTTTGCCGGTAATGAAGTTACTAATAATGCTTCAAATACCGATGCATCCCCTTTTGTTAAGGCCGCCGTTAGAGATATTAAATCTTACATTAAAGAAAAAAATTATCGTACCATCCCCGTAGGTTATTCCACTAATGATGACGCCGATACTCGTGTCGCTATGGCTGATTACTTCAACTGTGGTTCAGATAGTGATAGAGTTGATTTCTACGGTATTAACATGTACGAATGGTGTGGTAAGAGTGATTATGTTACCTCTGGTTACGCTGATCGTACCGCTGAGTTTGCTAATCTTACCGTCCCCGCCTTCTTTTCCGAATACGGTTGTAATGAAGTTACCCCTAGAGTCTTTACTGAAGTTCAAGCCCTTTACGGTCATAATATGACTGATATTTGGTCAGGTGGTATTGTTTACATGTACTACGAAGAAGCTAATAATTACGGTCTTGTATCCATTGATAGTGCCGGCAGTGTTCAAACTTTGACTGATTTTAATAATTTAGCCTCTCAATTAGCTACAATTTCCCCTTCAATCCGTCAATCTTCTGATGCCTCAACTGCTACTGGTACTTTTACCTGTCCCGCTGAAGGTGATTCTTGGAAGGCTTCCCCTACTTTACCCCCCACTCCTAATGATGATGTTTGTGCTTGCATGGCCGCCTCATTAAGCTGTGTTATTGACGCTTCAGTCTCTGAAGATGATTACGCTGACTTGTTCTCTTGGGTATGTGATCAAATTTCTTGTGATGGTATTAATTCTGATGGTGAAAAAGGAACTTACGGTGCCTATGCCATGTGTTCCGCCGCTGAAAAGTTATCTTTTGTTTTGAATTTATACTACTTGGATCAAAATAAGGCCAAGACTGCGTGTGATTCAAATGGTAAGGCCTTGATTGTTTCTGGTGCTACTACCGCCTCGGAATGTAAGGCCGTCTTAACTCAAGCTGGTTCAATCGGTACTGGGTCAGTCACCGCTTCTGCTACTTACACTCGTTCAACTACCCTCGGTGATTTAAGTGGTACCGCTTCTGCTACTAATGGTGGTTCAGATACTACAAAGAGTTCCGCCAAGTCATCAGGTAACTCTACTGATAGTAAATCAGCCGCTACCTCTTCTGGTCGTACCTCTAGTGCCGCTGCTTCATCAAAGGCTGCTTCTGGCGCTGGTAAAGTTGTAGTTGGTGGTGCTGCTATGGTTGCTGGTTTAGCTCTTTTGATTTAAGTCTAATCACCCACCCTAAGGAGTGAAGCGAGTTAGCGCGTGTTGATTAATTATGGCGTGCATTTACTCATTTAAACGATTTTACTACTAAATACTAAATATTAGGCTAATAAATTTATGAATTTAAAAACGTAAGATTGGTCTTTTGTATAATTTATTGTATTGTATTTCTAATTAGTTGCGGTCATGTTCACACACTAACGTGAGTGACGGTATTGAGGGTGTTGTTAACGGATTTGATGGTACCAAATCATTTCCTAAAAATAAGGAAAATATTACGGTCTATGCCGCTATTTCCAATGAACGTAGATTAGGTAGATGGATTAGCGTCCCCGAGGGTAAGAATGGTATCTTTATTGGTGTTATTAGAAGAAATATAGAGTTGGATGGATGAGAGAGTTTTGTTAAACCCCGTTTGTGATTCATTGCCTTTGCTTTTGCTTGACTGCTAATAATTATCATGAACCTCAAATGTTTGTATTTTTTGTATGATACTTTATAGTTTATTAAGCAAATCTTTCAAAATTAAAAACCCCAGAATTTTCTTTTTTAATTCTCTCCTTTAAATATATATATATATATTCGTTATATATATATCTACAAACGAGTGTTTGCGTCTTTTCATCTCAATCGCAGTCTCATTAATGACGTAATTGAAGGCGTTGAAGCTCGGCACGTGCCGAAGTCATCAATCACTTCCTAATTGGGGACACAAGTTCGACTGAGAGTTTGATTGTGAGTCTGCCTTTATACTTTAAACGATATAACTGTAACTAATAAGTACTAGAATAATGAATTAATGGGATTTAGGATTTGTCTTTGTATAATTAATTTTATTATATTTCTAACTAATTGTTTGGGGCATACCCGGATTTTTTCTTGGCTCGCTTACTTACCGCTAATAGCTTTGCACACCGCGGGCTCATTCGCGTTCGGCTTAGAAAAAGAGCTTTCTTAAAATCTCCTCAGTATCCTCAGGACAAGTTACGGCATGGCCAATGGTTCTAGGATCTTCATAAATTTCATAATCATTACCACCCTCATAAGACTTATCACCAAAGAAATGAATATTTTCAAATCCATCCTTCTCAACATGTTGAAGACAATAAGTCTTATCCCAACCTGTGGGAAATACATCGAAGGAAATCTGTCCACCAATGGAGTAAGTGAGACCATAATTCTTGAATTCAGTTTGTAACTTTGAGACCAAATCCTTTCTAATACCCTTTTCGAGATCATACTTTTCAAATTCATTTCTTTGTTCAGTTGAAGCATTACGACCAACGGGGGAAACGTTAATCATACCATTACGGAATTCAATAAATGTACCAGTTCTAACGGGGATATCCAAATCGGCAAGGTAGTGTAAGATAAATTTAACTAACTTATTATACTTTTCATTACCGATCCAGTTAATGAATGATTGTGATGAAAGTTTTTGACCTAATTTATAAGCGGTAAGACCATTCTCAGAGAAGCAATAATCGAAATTGGAAAGGACATCAGCGCCTAATTGTTCAACTTGTTTGGCGAGGTCAGATCCACCAACGAATCCAATAACTACTCGCTTTCTTAAATCAACGAGTAATTGTTTCATTGTGGCCGAGATTTCAAGACGGGCGGGGGTGAGAGTTCCATCGACATCAAATAAGACGAGAGTCTTGGGATCTTTACGGTTAGAGAAGGACATTTTGACAAGGTTTGTGTTCAATGAGTTGTTGTGGAGTATAATTAGAGAAGGTTGGAGTTGTCAACATGTAAGGGGCACGTTCAATGCAGAGGCCGGGTAACTCCAAGCCATCTAATTCAAGGATTGTTGTACAGATTATGATATGATATTGGAATGGTAATGAAATATCGTATATTATAGTTGCAACCATTCGCTTGTTGGCCTCATGGTTGGTTTGATTGTTTTTAATTTTAAATTTGTATTGATAACTACTTATACAATCATGAGCGAAGCGAATGATTGAATACTTAGGCGGAAACACCAGCGTAATCAGGGAATTCACGAAGGGATTGTTCAAGGGGACCCTTCTTGGTTAAGAACTTAACGTAAGCACCATCTTCCTTAATTTCACCAGCAGCACGTCTAACGGCGTAATCTTCACGGTTCAAGTTAGTGAAACCCCACTTCTTAGAGATAATAATCTTTTGTTGACCGGGGAACTTGTAACGAGATCTTCTAAGACCTTCAATAACAACTTCCTTATTAGAATCCTTGGTTCTAACGGAAAGAATGACTTGACCAATGGAGACACGGGCAGCAAGACCTTGGGGCTTACCCCAAGCACCTCTCATACCTTGTTGTAATCTATCGGCACCGGCACATGACAACATCTTGTTAATACGTAAAACGTGGAAAGGATGAACACGAATTCTCATGTGGAAAGATTCACGACCAGAAATCTTGGTAATGTACTTATTAGCACAAATACGGGCGGCTTCAAGGGCTTCGGAAGAAAGTTGTTCTAATTCGTTGGAGACCAAGTGAATACAAAGGGGGAAATCATCAACGGAAGCTCTCTTTCTACCGAGATCATAAATCCGGATCTTGGAATCGGGGACACCACGATTGTATCTAGACTTGGGGAAAGGCTTGTTCTTACAGTATCTGTAACATCTAGCAGGACGACGGGCCATTTTTGCTAAAGTATTTGTTAATATATAAGACGATGGGGGGCAATCAACGGAAAGCGGGCATGCAAAGGAATGATCTCATATTTATACAAAACTTATATGAAACTTCGCCACTGCATTGGTAATCATCAGTGCATAGTAATTAGTCAGGTTGAAAATTTTGCGTAATTACAAATCCAAAGCCGGGATAAATAATTAAAACAATAGAATCACCTTTATTAAATCACTGTGGAACATTAAACAATCACCGCTAGCACCACCCTTAGTACTGATAATATTCTAACATACCTGTTTTTCCTTACTGGTTGAAGAGTTCACACGAAAGGTAAAAAAGGAGAGAAGAAACGGCAGAAAAGGCAGAAAAGGGAATTGGTCGAGTGGCGTTTCAGTAAAATTTCAATTTTTTGGGATGTGTCATGTGATTTTCTGTTAAGTGGCGTTGTCTGGGTGACCTTTGTGCGGCTGTAGACCCGATCGGGACTCGTTTTGGGGCCGTTCGGCGGTTAGTGCGGCGGTGCGTGTGACTGTGTTTTGTTTTCCGTATGTGCGGCTGGGAATGTCGGACACGTTGCCCGGGGGATGAATTTGGCGGGGTTGTGCGGCGCTGAGTGGTCCGGGTTGGGGCTTGTGGGGCTCAGCACGAGACCGGTCTATGGCGGTTACTCTGGAAACCGTTGGGACAATGGTTGCTAGGGTGATGGTCCACTGATTAGTAATCATAGTTCAATGTTCAATGTGGCCTCTTATATACATATATGGGTATATACCCATATATGTATATCGTTTATTATACATACCCAAACAATGAACGTAGAGGTAAACCCTAATGAAGACACGGAATGGAATGATATCCTAAGATCACATGGTATTATCCCCGAAAGGCCGCCCTCCCCCTCGACTCAAATTGAAGCCGCGCTCGATGATGCCATTCAACGTCATCATGATAATAGACTTGATAACCTTGATCTCGATCAATTAGATGAGCTTGAAGATGATGAAGATGAAGATTTTTTACAAATGTATCGTATGAAACGAATGGCTCAAATTAATGAATTGGCCGCCAAGCCTCAATTTGGTTCTGTCGTTAGAATTACAAAACCGGAATATGTAAAGGAGATTAGTGATGCTAGTAAGGGTAAAAAAATCCAAACTAACAATCAAGAAGAAGACAAGGAGGAGGAACAATTCGTGGATGCCCCTTTTGTATTTGTACACATCTCTTACAACGGGGTGCCTCAAAGTAAATTACTTAATGGTTTATTTGAAGTAACCGCCGCCAAATTCCCCAATATTAAGTTCGTCGATATTGATGCTCGTCAAATTAATGATCAGTATGCATTATCAAATTGTCCTACAATCCTTATTTACCATAATGGTAATGTCATAAATCAGATTGTTACCCTTTTAACCTTAGGTGGTAATTCCACCACTCTAAATGATATCGAATCATTACTAGTTAAAACGGGTGCCGTCCCGCCTAACGATCGTCGTTTATTAGATAATCAAGATGATAGTGATGATGATCGTGGTTATAAATCAATTAAATCATCCAATCTGAATCTTGACAATAATGGAAGTGATGACGATTTTTATGATTAATGTTATTATACCTATTATTTATTTATACTATCTATATTATACATATATTAATTACTATTCCGAAAAGCATTATTATAGAAACCCACCAGGTTTAGGGTCGCGCTCCCCTTTTTTTCGTTTTTTTTAATTTTTTTCGTTTTTTCAATGATTTTTTTGATTTTATTTTTCGTTTACTTCCCACGTTAAAATATCTTGGTTTTAATATACAATAACCAATATACAACAAACAACCAACCAACCATCATGGGTAGATTAACAGTATTAAAATTCAAGACTAAACGTCGTACACGGGATCTCGATAATATTTTATTCGATGATTTATCAACTTCGGAATCTATTGAAAAGTTAGAAAATCAATCATTTGATGAAACAAGACCTGGTCTTGGTCAATACTATGATGTTGTATGCGCTAAATATTTTGAGACTGAACATGCTAAACAACACCATATTAGAGGTAAAGTTCACAAGAGAAGAGTTCGTGATCTTCAACGTGGTCCTTATACTCAAGAAGAAGCTAATGCCGCCGCTGGTAATGATGTCGCTAAATACATGAAGAAAAAGGAAAGAATGGAAAAATTACACAAGGAATCAAAGATTAAATCTATGTTGGAACATCAAAAGAGTAAAATGCCTATTCTTGAACTCCCCAAGAAAGGTGATGTCGCTGCCGTTAACGCTGAGACTGTTGTCGATGTCGCCGCTGTCGATGGCGTCGCCGACGTCATGGAAGATAAATCAAAGGTCCCCGCTAACCCTTACTATGATTCAGAATCTGAAGTTGAATCAGGTATTGAAGATAACATGGAACTCTAATAACCCCTAAATATTTCTATTTCTGATAAAACCAAAGAAACAAAACTCCTAGGGTTGGAGAAGATATATTGCATATTTATATCTATAATTATTCTTATTTTCGGTCCGGTTTGTAATGTATATGTATATTAATTAAAAAAAATTGTCAAACATTGTACTTTATATATATATATATATATATGTATATTATCGTTATTCTTATTCTAATGCGGAATCTCCCAACTCGATAAGGTTTCTCATTAGGCTTTAAAATACATTCGTTAACCTCCGAGTAAGCTCGATCTTGAGCCTTTAAGTGGCTATAGCTGTTTTTTTCACTCCTTACTTTTCGTTCTGATCATTATTTTCGTCTCCGTTAGAGAAGATTTGAATCTTTAAAATTAGGTGTGGCAATTTTTCGTTATGGACTTGTCAATACCTTCATCAACACCGATCGTAATGACGCTGGTAACTACACCGCTACCGGTAACGACAATAACACCGGTAATCACCAATGATAATGCTATTGTATTCCCCGAAATGCATTCCGATTCACCTCATATTCGAGACTTTCTACCTTCTGAAGTCACAGTATCGGGTATAGAATTCAACCCCAATAACCCCGCGCAATCTATGTTACCACCACCCCATCCTAATTTTTATTTAACTATCCCCGTTGTCCTAAAGGCGGTAACCATTGGATTATCAATCCTCCCATTAGTTTATTTACGAAAATGGGAAAGACCTCGTAGATCAATGAGTATTTGGATATTAGATTTGTCAAGACAATTAATTGGTTATGCGTTATGTGACGTTGTATCAATAATTCTTGGTTCAATAGTTGTTGTTATAAATATTTTATCGGGTCAAGGTGGTCCTGATTTTGGTCATGGTCATGGACATGGTCCGCGGTTTGATCACGGCCTCGGTGATCGCGGTCCGCATGATCCTCTAAGGCATCATGGATTATTGATTAGAGGTGATTCGAATTTTAAATTTAGACCGCGTTCAACAGAATCACCACAGTTGGTCTATCTATTATTTGAAATAATGCCCGGTATTCTAATGTTATATCTTATAAATGCAAGTTTATTGAAATTAGCAAGTAAATTTACGATTTATGATTATAGTATTACAACAACTCGAGGATGGCCAAGATTAAGAATATCAGGAAGACAGCAATCGATATCATCATTTATTAGTGGTAATTATGGATTCCCATTAGAATTTTCATTATTTGCATGGCAAACCGTTATTTTCGCAACAAGTATATTAATACTGAAAACGATTATTAGATCAGTATTACCTGCTTTATTCCCAAGTCTGTATTCATCAGTTTATATAAGTTTATTTTCATGGTTGAAAAATATTCATACAAGGCCTTTGGTTGAAGGTATTGTTGCAACGATAACAGTTTGTTTT
This sequence comes from Nadsonia commutata, assembly GCA_030563525.1. Taxonomy (NCBI): domain Eukaryota; kingdom Fungi; phylum Ascomycota; class Dipodascomycetes; order Dipodascales; genus Nadsonia; species Nadsonia commutata. The sequence continues at coordinate 95,246 of JAKUCD010000015.1, forward strand.
TACGCTATTCAATTAATAGCTTCTGATTATTTATTGAAATATAAATCAAGAAAACGTGATGTTTTCAATGATGCAATTTCGGATATTGTAAATATTGGTCAACAGGAGGGGGGCGAAGATGATCATTACGAAGATCATATTTATTATTATAATAATAATGGTAATTTATTCTCCTTTTTAAATTCTCTTGAGGATATCGTTGGTACTAAAATCGCTAAAATTCTTAGAGTATTATTAGATGATACTTTAGTTGATGATGTTGAAAGCGGGACTGAAAGTTATGAATTACACGATTTAAGCTCAAGGGATGATACGATTGATAATGAAATTGAAACAGAATTATCAGCCATGGAACAAGAAGTAAACGAATCTGATTCACCTCGGCAATCTATACCTGACAATAATCAACCATCATTCCCACATATTTCTCAAGAAGATTCAGAAAAATTAAGATCATTTCAATCTCGTTTAAGATTACCTGATTCTCCAGTAGTTTCGCCACCAACACCACCGCAAAGAATTCTTCCCGATGAATCAATTACATCGATAAACGTTGATATGCTTACCGCTCGAGCTCTTAACTCCGCCGCGATTAGTGCAACGGTTGCTTCAAGACCTTATTTATTCAGTTCATCATCATCATCAACACCTACAACATCTAGTATATCATCTAACGTACTCCTTGATCTTGGTGGAGTTAGATTAAATATAACAAATGATTCAGTTGAATTACATGAAAGTAACGATACCTCTGTTATTTCACAACCAATTATATCATCTTCATTGCCGAGTTATGATGATAGTCAAAAGCAACATGCAGAATTATTAAGAGATAGAGCTCAATCGCAGCGGCGAAATGATTTAATTTCTGATCTAAAATTGAGATAATTGAGCCGAGTATTCGAGCGAAGCGGGGGGAGAATGTGAGAATGTGAGAATGCGAGAATGCGAGAATGCGAGAATGCGAGAATATTGCATTTTTGATTTATGAATTTTTGAAGAGGAAACCGTTTTTAGAGTTTTTCCTCATTTTGTTGTTTTTTGGTGTTTTTCTGTTTCACTTTTACTTTTACGATCTTTTTTTGATTTATCTTATTTACATTTTATTTTACAAATATATTATTTTATTCAATATTGTAGACTACACCTCAAGCGTTCGTACATCATCTCACTCACTCGTACTCACTTTCATTCTGCGTTCTTGCATTCCTCGCACTCTTCTCATTCTTCTTATTCTTGTTCATTATCTCCATACATTGACCGTCCTAGTACTGTAGGGTAATGTTATATTTATTGTAATCAACAGCGATAAAGATTTAAAAACAATTTTTAATAATAAGTTAATATATATTCAAGATTTTTGATTAACATATACTGATCCTATTAAATTAAGTTCAAAGGATTTATTTTAAAACTATTTAATTTTTTAGTTTTTTATGGTTTTTAGTAGAGTTTGTTATAAGTTTAAGAGAAAGAATAAAAAAGAAGAGTAAGAAAACAAGAGGAATGATATCAAAAAAGTATTTGGAGATCCTTTTAAATTAATCATAAGATATGGTAACCTTTATTTTTATTGTAAATCTAATTTTTATCAATGTCCAAGATAAGAAAAAGGGATTATGTATATTTATCTTGTACATAGTCATGGAAGTTATTAGAAATTCTCCACTTTATTGAATAACTTTGAGTAAATGATTTAAAAAAAATTATAAAAAGTAATGCATTAATAAAAAATATAAAATAGCTAGACGAGGAGATACGATAGAAATCTGATTACACACAAGTTCCGAGTAAGAGAAAAATTAACAAGGTATGGTACGGGAACATATTAGGAAATTTACTAATTAATCAATTAACTAAAATTTGGAATCAAACAATTAAATAAAAAACTAATCAACTAATTAACTGGTTAACTGATTAACCCCCCATTCACTACGTCATTCGTTCATTCGTTACAAGGTCCGGCTTTGTGCTCATAATATCCGATACTGACTCCGATAGCCCCAAATATACTTAGAGGCTGAAAACTACCCCATTAACCTCTACCTCTCTCCCTAATATGCGATAGGGGGTTATCTAAGGCGCAAACAACTTAACCCCTAAATCTACAATAATCACAACAACAATCAATTAATTACCAAAAATGGGTGGTAAAGAGGCCTTTTTTCGCTCTGCGGAAATGTCCCTTGTTCAATTTTTCATTGCGACTGAAGTTGGTCGTGAAGTTGTATTCAAATTAGGTGAATTAGGTAATGTTCAATTTCGTGATCTTAATTTTAATGTTAATGCCTTTCAACGTAATTTCGTTAAGGAAATTCGTCGATTGGATAATGTTGAAAGACAGTTCCGTTATTTTGCTAATCAACTTGAACGTGAAGATATTACAGTTTCACCTGCAATGACTGAATTTCAGTCTCCTACATCTAATGATATTGATGTATTAGCCGAAAGAGCCCAATCATTTGAAGCACGTCTGATTGAACTTAATGAATCTAATGATGCTATTCTTTCTCGTAAGAAGGAATTCTTGGAATTACGCCATGTCTTGAAATCATCAGCTAAATTCTTTGATAAAGCCCGTGGTGAAACCCCGCGATTACGTCGTCCATCAACCAATTTGGTTGACTCACCTAATGCACCCCTTTTATCTAATGATGATGATATTGAAAGAGATATTAATTCAGCTCTTAATCAAGGTGGTGAATTTTTGGCTCTTCATAATGTTAGCTTTGTTACCGGCGTTATCCCTATTGAAAAGATCGCCCTTTTGGAAAGAATCTTGTGGAGAACTTTAAGAGGTAATCTTTATATGAATTTTGAAAATATCGAAGAAGAAATTTATGATCCCAAGAGTCAGACTTATATTAAGAAATGTGTTTTCATTATTTTCTCTCATGGTAATGAAATTTTAAACAAGGTTAGAAAGATCGCTGAAGCCCTTGATGCTGACCTTTACTCTATTGATGAAGATTATGATATTAGAACTGAACAAATTCGTGAGGTTAATAGTCGTCTTCAAGATGTCAATTTAGTTCTTGCTAGCACTAAATCAACTTTACGTGTTGAATTAGCCTTTATCGCTGATCAATTATCAACTTGGACAGTTCTTATCAGAAAGGAAAAGGCTATTTACAGCGCCCTTAATTTATTCAATTATGATCAAAATAGAAAATGTTTAATCGCTGAGGGTTGGGTACCCAAGGATGATTTATCAATGGTTCAAAATGCTTTAACTGAGGTCACAGAATCAACTAATCAAGAGAATACTTCAGTGGTTCATGTTCTTCAAACTACAAAAACCCCGCCAACTTTTCATCGTACTAATAAATTCACCGCTGCTTTTCAAAATATTATTGATGCTTACGGTATTGCTACATATAGAGAAGTTAATCCTGGTTTACCCACCATTGTTACTTTCCCATTTATGTTTGCTATCATGTTCGGTGATATAGGCCATGGTTTTATTATGACTTGTGCAGCACTTTTCTTAGTCTTAAATGAAGTTAATATTGGGAAAATGAAACGTGATGAAATTTTTGATATGGCATTCTCAGGTCGTTATATTGTTTTACTTATGGGTGTCTTTTCCATGTACACTGGTTTAATGTATAATGATATTTTCTCAAAATCGATGACATTATTTAAATCAGGTTGGGAATGGCCTGAAAGTTGGAAGGTTGGTGAAACAATCCTTGGTACTCAAGTTGGTGTTTATTCATTCGGTCTTGATCCTATTTGGCACGGTACTGAAAATAATCTTTTATTTACAAATTCTTATAAGATGAAATTATCAATTTTAATGGGTTATGTTCATATGACCTATTCTTATATGTTCTCCCTTGTTAACGCCAAGTTCTTTGATTCTCCTATTGATGTATGGGGTAATTTCGTTCCTGGTTTATTGTTCATGCAAGGCATTTTTGGTTATTTATCGCTTTCAATTGTTTACAAATGGTGTGTTGATTGGAATGCAATTGGTGAACAGCCTCCCGGTCTTTTGAATATGCTTATCTCAATGTTCTTAGCTCCCGGTACAGTTACCGAACCTTTATATAGAGGTCAAGCTAAAGTTCAAGTTATTCTTGTATTTATTGCACTTATTTGCGTTCCTTGGCTTTTACTACTTAAACCTCTTTACTTGCGTCATAAGATTAATAAGGCAAAGAATGAACAAGCTTATCGTCAACTTGGTGGTGAATCATCATCATTACTTGAAGAAGACGATAATCATGGCCATGACGACGATGAAGAAGATGGTCATAGCGAAGAATTTGGTGATATTATGATTCATCAAGTTATTCATACAATTGAATTTTGTCTTAATTGTGTTTCTCATACTGCATCATATTTACGTCTTTGGGCACTTTCATTAGCTCATGCTCAACTTTCTTCAGTATTATGGTCAATGACAATTCAAGGTTCATTCGGTTCTAAAGGTGCTTCAGGCATTTTTATGACCGTTATGCTTTTCGGTATGTGGTTCGTCTTGACGGTTGTTATCTTAGTTGTTATGGAAGGTACTTCTGCAATGTTACATTCACTTCGTCTTCATTGGGTTGAATCAATGTCAAAGTTCTTTGAGGGTGAAGGTAGACCTTATGAACCATTTTCATTTAATTCTCTTTTAGAATTAGAATAAGCACGAACACTCTCGCTACACTCGAGTGTAAATGTAAGTGTCTCGACAGTGACGTAGCAGTAGACACCACAGGAATATGCTCATAGAAATTTTGTATTTAAAAAAACCTTTTCAATAATTAACTAGCTTTTATAAATTAAATTAATATATTATATTTTTTGAAAAATCCAATAACATAAATGGAGATTAGAACCGTCCTTAACCGTCGTTCTTAGCGGTGCTCACTCATTCACTACGCTCGAGTTCGTTCGCTTGTCTTTCCTTGGAGAATCCTTCCTTCCATAGAGTATGACCCTCACCTAAAACATAATGAAGCGTTACAGCCTCAAATCCATTTTCGGGCAAGAAATCTAATTGTGAAATAATACTATCTAATAGGATAGCCTTTCCTACTGAAATACCGTGACCTAAACCATTATGATGAATATTGACTGCATGAATATGGAAATGATAATAAGATGGTTGATAATGAACGAATAATCTATATTGATCCCTTCCCAACCCATATTTCTCACATAACGCATCAAGGATTTGCCTCTTAACATCCTCTAGCCATTTCTTATGAATAGGTTTAATATCACGAAGTGATGAAATATCCTTTCTATGAACGATTGCGCAAAGGTAAAGTGATTCCATTGTCTTTTGATCCCATTTCATATCAGGTACAAGAACGAAACCTTGCTCAGGATCATCATTTCTATAAATAATCTTTTCAGCCTCCTTTGCACCATCAAGAATATTATAAACCCATTTAATTCTATCGCCCTTTTGGGTCTCAATGAATGGTAAAACATACTTTTGATACAATTCAGGGGTTTCCTCAATCATATGAACCTTTTGAGTTGCATACTTTCGAATATGAGAATCTGTAGCAGGATAAACAAGGTTCACTTTAACGGAGGGATTTGAATTAATATCTTGATGTAAAGTTGCTGCGTTCCAAGAGTAAATATCATTACTATCAAGATTCTTAACCTCATCAAGCCCAGCGGTTGATAAGTTATCTAAGAATTCTTCGTCATCAACTGAAAAGGCTAATTTTTCAAGTGACATTATAGCATGCTCACCTTCAATAGTACCAAGAAGAGCAATTGTCTTGGATTGGGAATCTAATCATTATTAAAGAAGAGTTAATATATAAACGCTGACATTCAATTGGGTGTATATAAGAAAAATCAACATACCAGACCCTAAAACCCTCTCAAATTTAAACTTTCTAATGTCTTCTTCTCTTGACATATTGTAGAACGTTCGGTTGAATGATTGAAAAAGTTAATAAAAATGCTGATCATTCTGTATATCTCGATCCAAAATTTTGATGATTGACGTTGAATACACCGATCTGAGTTGATGAGTAATCCCTGCAGTTACTAGATCAGGCTCGAAATGAACAAAAAGGAAATATGATTGATTTGTTTTTTGTTTTACCCAGAGATAATTAAATGGACAAAATATCATGATAGAAATAAAAATAATGATAAAAGGGGATTTATCTCCTTTATTTGTACTTTCCATATTGTTGTCCTAAACGGGCGCTGCCTTGTATTGACACAAAATCAAGATTACTGGAAATTCATCATGCTGACCAACATTCACTCAATAACTAAGCTAAACCTACCTTCTCACAGTTGCGATTTCCTCTTTTCACTAATATCAAATAAATATTTCCTGTATAAATATATTTTTTCTGTTTTCTTGTTATTTATCATCTGTCCTCAACAACACAACTAGGCATAGCTGACTAAGCGATTTATCGATTGTGATACTGAATCTCACTTTTCTTTAATCAGCCTTGATAGATTGATTCAATAAATTTAAACCACAGTAAAATGAGTAGTATTCCGGGTTTGCCTGGACTTAATATGGGGTCTAAAGTGAGTATATATTTGGTTATTCTAAAAAGTCATGTTGTCTTTGCGGATTTTCTTACTAACTTTTGAATATTTTTCTTTACTTGCTTAGATGACTTCAGATCAGGAAATAATAGAATTACCACCTAGTAATGAATGGAGATTTGAAGTCGGAATCGATGATAAGGTAACCGTTCAATTGTTAGAGGGCACTGCTGAAATACTCGGTACTGAATTAGCCGTTGGCGTTGAGTATACGTTCACATCTCAGAAGACGGTAGTATTCACTTGGCATGGTTGTAGATTAAAATACAGTGGCGCTGTATTAAGTGAATATGTCTCTGATGAAACTACAATGGTGGCGTACGCTAATACTCACTTCTTGCTTGAGAAGTATCGTTCACTTCCTAATAATGGTGGTGGTGGTCCTAATGTTTTGATTGTAGGTCCCAAGTCATCAGGTAAAACATCATTAGCTAAAATATTATGTTCTTACGCCACCAAGATGTCAAGAACGCCTATGATTGTTAATCTGGATCCTAGCGTAGGAGTTTATAGTACTCCCGGTGGATTATCAGCTGCCCCAGTTACTGATATATTGGACGTCGAAAATGGTTGGGGTGATAGTGAAATTACTGGTCCCGCGTTGTTACGTCAAAAATTACCTTTGGTTTATTATTACGGTTTAGAGAATCCTACTGATAATTTGAAATATTATAAAAAGACCATTACTCGATTATCTAATGGTGTTAAGGGACTTTCAGAATTAGATCCCAAGATAAGATCATCAGGTATAATTATTGATGCACCTTATATTAATGATCAAAAGATTTATTATTCCTTAATCAGTGATATCGTTGCCGATTTTAGTGTTACTCATGTCTTGGTAGTGGGTAATGAAAGAATGTATAGTGATCTCAGCAAAAAGTATAAGAATCTTCAAACGTCTCAACAACCAACCCCGGTGAATATCGTTAAATTACCTAAATCAGGTGGTTGCGTTGAACCTGAGCCAGTATTTTCTCGTGCTTTACAACAAAAGACAATTAGGGAATACTTTTACGGCAATTCTAAAACTCCCCTATCTCCGTTCACTGTCACGGTGGATTCATCATCAGTGACAGTTTATAGAATTAAGGATGATTTACAGGCACCAAGTCAATTTTTACCATCAACATTTAGTGATATTGTACCTGAGGGATCAGAAGAATCAGCCAATACTAAAGAAATTGGTACGGCAGAAACTGAGCATGATACTGATGATTTACTTATCAAAATTGAATCAGCAAGTATTTTACAAAATTGTGTCTTGGCAGTAGTAAGAGCTGATTCAACTGAAAGACCAGAGGATATTTTAAAAAGTGAACTTATGGGATTTGTTCATGTTGTTGAAGCCGATGATGTTAAGCATAAATTAAAAATTCTTATGCCCGTACCTGGAAGATTACCGAATGCTGTTTTCTTATTAGGCGCTTATAGATATCATGAATGATTAGCCAATGAGCGAATCGAAATGGATTACAAGATTGTGAACCTATTGCTCTTATGAGGTCTTGTATTATACATAATAACAATATATTAATAAATTTTATTATCAGCAGGTATGCACTTATAACTTGCTCTTAACGGGGAATCTAATAGCCATCATATTACATTCTAAAGTGTAACCACATCTTTCGTAAAACTTAACGTTACTATCGCTACAATCCAAGATAACCTTGTAAGCACCTCTTCTTTCACCGATATGAGTAAGAACATTGATTAATTTCTTACCAATTTGCTTGCCTTGTTCAGACTTGGCAACGGCGATATCTTCAATATGGCCAATAGTACCACATGAACGAATGCTAAAATATATATAATAGTTAGTTAATTATCCTTTTTTTTTCCACACGCCCGCATTTCTCAACCTACAACTTCTTTTCCATAATAACCGAACCAACAGCGATAACTCTGTCATTTTCATTTACAAATACAACAGTATAGTAAGTATCTTTAATACTCTTCATTTCATTGAGTCTGGATTCAAATTCCTGTTTAGTTGTTCCACCGACTTGGGTTAATACTGATAAAACGTCTAACACACCACGATTATAATCGTCAGCTTGAAGAGGGCGGCATGTGTAGCCAGCGGGTAAGGAGGTATGAATGGAAGAAGGAATAAGGCTCTTATCGAATAAAGACATTTTGGTATAAATATATATATATATATATATATATAGCGTGAGATGTAGAGATCTTGAATCGAGTCACGTATTAAACGGCACTGGATCGGGTAAGGGTAGAGTGCACTACCACTTTAATGACATTTCGCGTCTTTAATAACAAAAGATAAAATGTCAGAAACTCACAAGAAATTTAATCTCAATATGGAAGATACCTCGTCGACTAATGAATCAGAGCTAGATTCAGATTTACTCAGGGATAGTAATGGAGTCCCTATGAAGGCGTTCGCTAAGGGTGGTCATATTATTCCCACATTGCCTCACCGTAGACGCCCTCAGATAAATGATGGCAATCCCGTATTGTCAAACTCCAGACCCTCGAATGGATTAGCGGGACCGGGGGTTAGACCCAAATTGGATAATGATCAAGTTAGTAAGAAATAGTAAATAAAGTAAATAGATAATAACTATGCATTGTGGTAGACTGAGCTTTCTCTTAAAATCTATTTATGCTCATCTCATTCTCCAGACCTTGAAAGGTCCACGGGTCGGGGAATTGGAAATAAAACATAACAAATTTACATGAAAGATACAATATATTCATCTTTTCGAGGCAGAGTGTCTGTAATCTAGTTGTATCTGTATGTATGACGTAGTGTAATGGCACATTAACCGTTCATGTCAGATTACATGATACAGAATACCTTTCTAAGATATTCTGGTATCCTAATATATGTCCTATATTTTAAAATGAACTTTTATTTTATTTTATTTTTAATTATTTACAACTGATAAGAGACATGATCAAGAATTTAACTCATGAAATTTAAAATAAAAGCTACTCCAAGTAAAAACATAAATAAGAACAATACAAATGAATAAAATTGAGAGAGCCTAAATAACGTAAATAACCCAAATAATTAAAATAACTGAATGAATGAACCGAATAGACCGAATAAAGCTACTTCTACACAAAAAAGTCTTATCTCAGTATACTAATTTACCCGGTTGCGGTTCAATTTATTCTCATTGACAAAGTTCGGAATTAATACTTTAGATAACACAGAACATCAAATTACGTTCAAATGATTTCACGGTCAATAACCGGATTCAGTAATGGAATCTATAGATCGCTTACTCGTAGCGTTCATATTAATGTGAAAAGAAAATATATTGATTGCAGCAAATTGTCCTCGCCCGATATTAGTCATTTGCATCCTCAGGGTGAGTTTTCGAGCAGTTTATCAAACGAATCAGTTTGATCTTTAATCTTTGTTCTTCCTTACTAATATTATGAACAGAAATCTTCTATAGCGGATTCGTTTATGGTAATAGTCCGGTAGTCCCCGATTATATTGAAAAATCATTAGCCATTGATAAAACAGGTTTAGACTATGACTTGCCACTAAAACACAGTAAACTAATGGCTACTAATAGACCTGAACTTCCGCAGTATATCCTGGATGCTACTCTTACCGCTTATCAACCTCCACCCAAGCCTCTTGGTAGAAACGATCAAGCGGTACGTGGACTTACCTTTGGTAGACATCCCGCTGACGCTTATCACAGTAATAGTAATATTCTAAGTAAACCCGATGTAACCCACTTATTCAGTACACAACAAAATGAAGAAATTTCAAGTGAATTATCTGAAGGTCAAGCCCAAGCCGTTCTTTTAACTCCTTCCTCATCATCATCCGGAAATTCTGCCATCGCTGGAAAGGAATTTGATTCAGTTGTTAAGGATTTAAGTGAAAAGATTCAAACATTCACTGATATTCTTGCTAGCTCAAAGGTCAAGGGTCAACTAATGGAAATGGGAAGTGAAGAAGAAACTTCAGATTCGGGTGTTTTCATAACTAGAGAAGTCTCTCCAGGTGGTGAAGAATTATTATATGAAATTTGTGAATCACCAGTTTCTAATAGTTTTAATCGTATGATACAACTTACGAGTGTGAAGAGAAAGAGAAAGTTAAAGATGAATAAACATAAACATAGAAAGAGACGGAAGCAGCAAAAGGCACTTCGTAGAAAGCTTGGCCATTAAACACATTCTTATGCATAAAAAAGGAATAAAGTACAAATCATTGATACAGCTATAATTATTATTAAAAGTATATATTCTGTTACTCTCTATAAAATCTAAATCTAATATGTACTAAACTACAGTATGGATAGTTTATAGCTACGCTACTACTCCTTTCCCAAAAATGCCTTTAACTTTTGAAGAGCCAAGTATCTGTGACTAATACTGTTCTTGACATCACCATCCATTTCAGCGAATCTATGAGAATAAACCAATAATTAGTATCATAGGAAAGACAAGAAACACCAAAATTAACAACTTACGTTTGGTTATAACCCTTGGGTTGGAAAACGGGATTCCAACCGTTAATAGCCGGTCCTCTAGCTTCAACGATATCACCATCAATGGTACCTTGAAAAAGTAAGGCTTCTTGACCGGCACCTCCACAATAAGCAAAGGTACAAGTAGCAGTAGCAGTCTTATCTTCGAAACCAGCTAAAAGCTTGGGTAAATCCTTATTACCAAGAGTTTCATAAAACCATTTACTATGCAAGAGTCAGAATAAGATAAACAAAACAACGTATACCCCTAGTATTTTAAACAGTACTTTTCAACCAACATACATGTAAGGACCGGGGAGATCACCAATGGCGGCGAAACCAAGAGCGGTATCTTCAACTAAAACAGGACCGCCAATCTAAAGGAAAGAAGATAAATTAGAAACTGAGATAATCGCCAACGGAGAAGTAAAATATTTTTCTCACATACAATAGAAGCAGCGCTTTTAGCCTTATGAATAGCGATCTCTTCAATAGATCCCTGAAGCTCGTCCAAATCGAGCTTATGGTTGATGAAAGTGCCCTCGCCAAGGATGGCGTTTACCTCCTTCAACTTGTTGGCATTACCTATTAACCAATTAGCAGCCGGACAAAGATCATATTTTTGAAATCAGAATATGGGAAGGAACAAACCAGTAACAAAAGTAATAGCGGTACTCATTTTTAGCAATATTTATTGATCTGGGGTCGTAATGATTTTTCATTTTCATTTTATCTCCCAATCTTCAATCTTGGACTGCATAACTTCGATCATCATAATCACCAATCGTCTAAAACCAAGCTCAAAGGAGTTAATTCAAGATGGGGAACTATCCAATTGATTTGGCATTTCATCTACATCCGCTCTTGGTAGTATCGGGTCTTACTGAGCTTACTCAACATCTTTCAACTAATAATAACTCGAATGATGCCGCAGATCTGAGTGCCAATATCAAGGGTGAGACATTATTGCGGTCTTATCCGATATTGGATTTACCCATTAGTAAGGACATTATAAGATTATTAGAGGATGAATCTCGCGAGAACAATGTATGGGAAAGTTTGGCCTTCAAGGCTTCTAGACGTAGTGTGAACCATTTATTGAAAATTATATCAGCTGGTTCTGATTATGAATTATCAGCTGGAAAGTCTCGTCTTTTATCGCCTACATCTAGTTCAATGGTGGCAACTATTGAAGCAACTTACCCGTCGGGAGTTAAACATTCCCCTTTATCACCACTTGATATTTCTTGTTCCTTATACCCTGATGGTATTATCAATTCCGAATGGATCTCCAAGTATACGCATTACAATCCGGCAACTTTAATAAGTTTTTACCGATTACCACAAAGTAAACTTGAAACTAGTATTGAATCAGAAAAATGGGATCATGAACTAGTGAATGATATTAATAAACTGAGGATACAACTTCAAAATAGGAATATCAAACTAATTACTGTTATCGTTAGTGACGTTTCCCCTGATAAAAACCCTCATATCAATGAAAGACTTGCTACTATACGTAAACTTACGACCATTTCAGCGAAAACAGGATTGATGCTTTGCCCTCAAAATTATGATGAGCTTAAGACCTTTGTGCAAAATTTATGTCATATGGCATATACACAAAGTATAGAATTTTATAATAATGCTTTAAAACGAGTTCGAAGAAAATTATCTAAAAATCCCAATTCTGCGGCTTCCACTGTTGATTCTTTGAAACCATTATCTGGATTAGGATGGATCGTTCGTTATGAATACAAGATGGCCGTACTCAATGAATTAAAACAGGATATTGATAATTGTGTCAAATCTTATGAATCAGCTTACGAGGTTTTGGTTGAATATTTTGATGAACTTGACCCCAGATATGCGACCAGATGGAATCAAGCTAGAATTTTACTTGACACTATGGCTTTTAAAATTTTTAAAATGTACCTTTATTTATCTCATCCTAATGTTGCATACAAAAAATTTAATACTCATTTAGAAGTGGTTTCGGGTATAATAAATGTCAAGGGGATAAACAACGAAGCTTTATTGAATTCTTTTGAGAGATGGAGATCTGTACAATACAAAACTATTGCTCAAATTCTTGACTCTTCTCCTGAAAGTATCGTACCATTAAACCAATCATTTTACGGATTAGGTGGAACTGAAGATTCAACTTTAACTCCAATTGATTATTTACCACGGCCTGGATTATTATATCTTGAATCATATAGATTTTTGAAGAACGTATCAGGTAAACCATCAGTAGAATCAACGGATATTTACTTTGAACCAGAGTCACCATCATCATTATCTCAACTAGAATTGACTGCCGAAAAATGTCTTTTATTATTGGAGCTTTCTTATGGAAACTTTTTGAAAGGAGTCAAACAGGATCGTAATTTAGCTTATGTGGGACTTGAATTAGCTAATTTATATTTTGAGAAACAAGATTACGAAACTGCCCTAGTTCATTATGTGAAATGCGTTGAAATTTATAAAAGGGAACATTGGTACCCATTTTTACAATTTGGGGTTGATCGTTTAATTGCTTCTGCTAAAAGGACTAATGATATCAAGACTTATGTTAGTACCCTGTTCGATTTTTACGCTGGGAAATACGGTAATATTGAATTAAGTGAATCCACTGAGGATATAAATCAACTAATCCAAAACTTATCCCTGAATGAGGATCAAGAGTCGACGATTAAAATTATTGAGTCGGATATCACATCAAGTGGCGGAATATTCTCATGTCAACATAACTTTGGCTTGACTTCATGTCCCGTGGGTACTTCAGTTGTTTCTCAATTGGTGATAAAATCTAATTTATCTTCGCAGCTTAATAAGATCACATTATCATCAATTAATATTATTTACGAAGGTGGTGTGACTCCCATTATTATTTCTCATAATGGGTCTTTAGTTGCATCAAATTTTCAAAGTATATCAGAAACTTTGAGACAAAAGATACCAGCGAAAGATACGGATAATGATGTCAATTATTTATATAATACCGATGCTAATCTTTGCTTTGAATATTCTCTATCATCATCATCGAATATTAAGGTAATCGAATTCAAACAATTAGCTAGAATCATTGGTGATTATACGTGTACCAGAATTGATTTAAATTTTAAACTTGGTGGTGTTAATATCTGTCTTTGCTTAGGTGTCCCCCAATTCAACGCTGGTGGTATTTTCAATTGGATCAAACCAAGAAAAGATAGTTTATTAGAACTGAAACCAATGAGAAATTTTACTAGTGCGAAAATTAAAGTATTACCAAGACCAGCAAAGATAAAGACTACCATAAATATTCCAACTAATGTTTGTGCTGGTGAGACAATCACTGCTCAAACCATGGTTGAAAATAACGAAGATGAAGATATTATTCTTAGTATTGGCGCTAAGGCAAAGAGAATAGACACAGGTGATGAAGCCTCGTTCTTGTGGTTGTTAAGTGATAATGAGCTATTGAGTAAAGTTTCTTTACTCGGTAAATCAACGCAAAGTTTTGATTTTAAGGTAACAATTCCATTGAACTTTAATAATACTACATTGAAAAATAACGACTCATCACCATCACCGTCTCAATCATCATCTATGACTTCTCTAGCACTTGAAGCTATTTCATTTGAATTTGTTTCGAAATATCATTTGAAATCAGATCCAGAGACGGCAATTACTGATGGGATGTCAATGACAGTACCTATTGTTAAACCATTCAATATATCATTAGTGGTAGAGCCTAGAGCTAATATGGAAATATGGCCTAGTTTGTTTATAACCACTGATGATATGAATCAGTGTCATACACCATTGATAATTCGTCGTTGGTCATTAGATGCTAAAGTGGCATTTCTTGGTGATGGCGATATTGAGATTGTTAATGAAACATTGTCATTGAATGAATTAGATGGGGAATGTTGGATTATAAATGAGGATAAAGAAATGCAAATAAAAGAAAAGAAATTGACGCGAAATTTAAGCCAAGTAATAATGAGAAATAAGGGTATATATCATAATACTGATTATTTATTCGAAACAAGTCGAAGTCAAACGATTGATTCAAGATCAGTTCCAATCGAAGCGACATATTCAGTAAGATGGCGTCGAGTCACTGGGAATGATAAAGCACCTATCAACGAATACACTGCTTCAGTATTAAAGCTCAATCTTCCTTTAATTGAACCTAGAGTTATTGGATTCCTCGATGACTCAACCGAATCGTTTGAAAATGTGGCAAACGAAGCTGATGGCCGCGATAAACCATTAATGGATATCACAAAATCAGTCGAGTCACTCAAATACTTTATTGAGAATCCTACCCATCATATTTTAACCTTTTTCGTAACAATGATGCCCTCTGAGGATTTTGCTTTCCAGGGACCTCAACAGGTATCGGTAAGATTATTGCCATTCACTAGATATGAATTAAACTACGATATTTATCCATTATTCAATTCTGATTCACTTGAGACGACAACGGTATATGAAACTCAACCCAAATGGTATAAATTACCTCATTTAAGAGTTCACGATACTTATTATAAAAAGACACTTAATTTATTGAGTGCAGATAAGCGAGTAAAGTCAGATAAGAAAAATTTATTTTTATCGTTATAAGTAGTTAATGTAGTCAAATAATTTAACGTTACGTGTATTTTTCTTGGAGGTATATATATATAATATAGCGATATATGAGTTAAAATGCATAGATGAATAAATAAGATGAAAAATGAATATATATATATGAATGAGAACGTATGTGTATATGTATGATGAATATACGTTCTTCTTGACAGAGGCATATTTTTGTTTCGTCATTTTGATTTGCCAAATTCAAATTATTTTGCTTTGTTCTTTGTTTTTTTGCTTTTGTTTTGAAGGACAAATTAAATCATACTAGCATTATCCACTCTATTGTATTCAGAGATACTTTCGACACCACTAAGACTTCTTCCCGGATTACCTGATGAATTATTAGAGTACATTGTACCATTTTCGTACATACCTTCATTCATCCAAGCTGCTTGTGGGGGGAGTGGATTAAATCTTCTTCTTTCTCTTTCAAATTCTCTCCAACGTTTCATAATAATTTGAGTTGAATCAAATTGACCATCCTCATCATCATGACCACCCTTATCACCACCAGCGATAGTACGGGTATCACCCCATGAGAAATCATCGAAATACCAATAAGCGTATACAGGGAGAACGAAATTCCAAATAGGAAGTGACATAAGGTAAATAAACATCCAAACAACATAAGACCATCTTGAAGCGGTAACAACAATTAAAACACCTGGCAAACCTAAAATAATAGCTAATAAGACTAAGGATAAAATAGGAGTAGGCTTAGAAATTATGGCGAAGATAATAACGTAAAGAGTGAAGGCAATAGCGGCAGGTAAAACAAGAGTACCAATAAGTTCAATAAAGATAACAAATTGCATTGAAACACAGAAAACACCACATAAATCCTTGACCAGGACTAATTCGAACAAATTATGAACAGTAGAATTAATCCAACGACGACGTTGTGATAATAATACCTTGAATTCATCGGGTACAACAGTCTTACAAACTGCCTTGGGTACGAATACTTGTTTACGTTTAGGGAAACAACGTAACATAAGAGAAGTTAAGAAACGATCTTCACCTAAGAGTAATAAATTCTTTTTATGAAGGGTATCAACGACATTATCCGAATATCTTTCAACGATATCAGGGTTAGCCAAAATAGGTACCCAATAACCATCAGGACCCTTGGGTGCCTTAATACGGTACATACAGAAACAACCGGGTAGACAAGTGACACCACCAAATACCGATTCAAAGGCCTTGGATTGATGATGAGAGATATAGTATTCGAAAACTTGAATTGCAGTAACCCATGATTGACGTTTATTTGAAATTTTGGTTTCACCACAAAGTCCCATAATTTCAGGATCCTTAATCATTTCTGCAACCATATGAGTCAATGAATCGGGATAAACCTTTGTATCAGCATCAACCATAAGTAAAATTTCATAAAAATCGGGTGCGATACCAGTAATTTTCCAAATACCATTAAACATTTCATATTCTAATTCTGACATACGTTCATCAAACATAACATGTTGAAGGAAACTCATTAAAATAATTTGAGAATCACGCTTGCCTCTATTACCAGGTTTAGGTAAACCTTCTTCAGCCGGGGTACCACATTTAACAATAGTAATCATAGGTACACGCTGTTGCTTTTCAGGTTCAATAGTATTATCATCATATTTATAGAAACCAGCATAAACCTTGGCCATATTATGTCTCTTTGAACCTGAGGCGACTGAAACATAGGAATGAGGAGCATAATCTTCAATGGGTTCAGTAAAATCCTTCATCATACCAACAGCGATTTCAGGGGTAGTTAAAGTTTCACCAGAACCCTTAATTAAACCATCACAAATTACCACCAATAATTTATGCGAATTGGGATAATCAGTGGTAGCTAAAGAATCTAAAGTAATACGTAAACCATCTTCACCTTCAGAGTAAGCGGTAACTAAACACATAGTATGAGCAAGAGGGAAATTAAAAGGTTGATAATCGACGGGTGGTTGAGGAACGACATATTCATGAATAATACCTGCACCAAGCGATGAACCAACGTTACTACCACCATTATTTTCAAAAGAGTAATCATTAGAATTAGCATCAATAGTATTACTAGTCATTGAACCATTGTTTCTGTAGGGGTCAGAGTTAATATCATTACTACTACCGGGCATTAAGAATGAACCGCGAGATTCACTAGAACCATTAAAATTATAAATGGATCCACCGGGAACTAATTTAGAGGATGAGGGAGAATTAAATTGAGTACTCATAGTACGAAGAGGGATATCCTTACTATTAATACCATTAGGGTCATAGCGTGATCTACGATCAAATAATGTTGATGATCTACCATCAGCGCCAGCTATAGTTTTAACGGGACCCTGAGTTTGAATATTTTCAGACCAATCTTCAATTTCATTATCACGAGCTGCCATAGTTTTATTATCCATGTAAAAAGCGCCTTGCTTACCACATACAAACCATTTGAAGTAAACGGCAAATAAGAATTTGATTGCACAAATACCAATAATAAATACTAATGAGACAATTAATACGACTTGAGAGGCAATACAACCAATCTGATCAGTATCAATTGAACCAACTCTTGCAACTTCCATTAAACATTTGGCGACTTGTCTTTCGTATGATGAAGTCATAAATCTTGAAATATCAATACCCAAGAGGGCATCATCGGTCATAAGTTCAGTGAAAATATCAGGAATTTCAACATCATCAGTTTGAATCCATTCAAGGTATTGAAGATCTAAAACATGACCATTATAAACCGTTAATCTACGAGTTTCATTTCTGATATCATCCCAAGTGAAATAAATTTCAGCGGTTGATTCTAAACCGTAATAAGCATTTCTAGCGGTCTCAGATGTATGACAAGAGTAACCAGTATAATGTTCAGTGGTAAAATTAGGTGATAATGAACCATCTTGGGGTAATAATTTACAGGGCATATACCAAGCTAAATTTTCACCATCATAAGGAATAGAACAATCCGGTTTGGGAGTAATAAGACCCTTACAATTACCATTTACATTTTGAAATAAAAATGATGCATCAAGACCACCAGCATTAACAGGAGGATATAAAACGTTGGCGTTCGCGGGGATACCTAAAGCGGCAGGATGTGAAGATTCCGTTAAATCAATAGCCTTACCATTAATAATAATATAACCATTACCAACTTCGTTATTTCTGATACGAACAACGCCCGCATTACATACTGATCGAGTAAAACCAAAGGTCAAGAAGGCAACAATAGCTGCTACATATAAAATGATGGTAACTAAACCAATCTTTTCACGCCATGCGGACTGACGTTCCTTTTTAGGCATACCACATAATTTTAGCATGAAGGGAGGAGCCCAAAAGGTAATAATATTACAATAAGTCATCCATAATGATGGCACACGAGATGATGGCTTAGGAATCGGTTTACCCTTAATATCGGGTAAAACCGGATTAAGAGGTGTTGAGCCACCTTTTTTCACGGTAGGATTTCTTTGTAAAGGCACTGAGGGTTGTTCGGGGATATGTTGTTCCATATTGTCAGATTCGTCATTTAATCCATAAACGGCTCTACCACCCTTTGATTCGTAATCATCATGAAGTTCATCATGTTGATGATCATGAAGGTTGTCTTCATCTTGTTGATAGTTGTTGTGGTCATGATATTCTTGTTCACCAACGGGGCCTGATTGTTCATAGATGATATTTTCTTCTTGTAAAATAGGATCATTACCAGTCGTCGAGGGCATAACATTAATACGATCATGCTGCTGAGCGGCTAATTGGGTATAATGATAATTTCTATGATCAGGATCGATCCTAGATCTCTCTGGTCGAATCAGTGATCGCTTACGCTGAAAATCATTCGCCGGCGCGGCTTCGGCGTCAAATTCTTGGTACTGTTGCGGATGGTTAGTCCGATTCGTTCTTCGATATGAACCCGATCTGTCCACTAAGAAGAGTTAGTATAAGTGATCCAATAAAATCTCCGTCCCCCATATATACCTACTTGCGACTTCACCGATTATATGCCTGATGGAAGAAAGAAGAGGAAACACGAAGAAAATCAAATCTCAAATCTCCCAGCCTGCGCCAACTTCTTTTTTTAGATGAGCCATTATTAATGCCTGGACGAAATCACGTGGGAATACAGATGCGGCGAGCGCGGCGCAGGATCTTGGGGCATGTCTTAATCGCGTAATTACCACCTCTCGACGCGTCTTTGTCGTGCTTTCAGTGACGTGTTGCATGCCAGGTGGTTTCATGTATCAGAAATAGCCATGGCCACACCCTTGTGAACTTGAAGTGGTGGCTATTAGTACCCGGAATTAGTAGATAGTATCAAGAGACCATTTTGTGTATAAATATATATATACATATATCACAAAACTCAATTTGACAGCGTGTAAATAATACAAACCCAACCAAGCAACTTTGCATTATTGTAAGTTATCAATCTTTCACAACTAAATCATAATTTCAGGTTTTATCAATCATTCTAGAATAATGAACAATGTTATCCATGAGTGGAATCCAATAGGGGGAATCTTATAAGCGTACCAATCCAAATGATCATCGTTTTCATTCATTCTCATCAACCTAAACAAACAGAGCGTCCCATAGCCTGTTTAATGACCCGCCGATTACATCATTCTCGGATGATGATCTTTTCATTATTTTCATCTCGAAAGAACAAGATTTACAAAGAAGAATTGTATTATTTCACTCAATTCTTAAGCATGATATGTATCGAGTGTAGTTACCCGATAAGTTCACTTTACACTTCTTACTCACCTACCAATATTCGACTCACCGTGTGTCAAAAGTGTCATAAATTTGCCGATAAGTACATTGAACACGATAATGTTGTTATTTTCGTTGATCTACTATTATTGAAACCGGCCGTGTTTCGTCATTTAGTATTCAATGCACTTGCCCCTATCCCGCTCAGGGCGTCCGGTTCTCATTTGGGGACAATATCGACCACGATCGCAAAATCCACCGGATCACCCGATGGCCTGCACCCGCAAGTTTACCGATTAGCTATTCTAATTACCCTTTTCGACGTATACTTGACTTGGGCAAGAGTAGAAAAGAGTTTCCCTCATACACCACAAGCTCAGTATATTCTATCCTTGCCGGTATTAATTCAGTACGCATTTTTCTTATTTCTTTGTATATCTGAAACGATAATTGGTCATATATCGCTTCGACTGATGTCATCATCTCGTATGGTTAAATCAAAATTATCGGGCAATACACTTTCCACTGCATTATTCATCTCATCTGGAAGTAAGTTATTCCCAATATTAATGATTATTTGGTCTTATGATATTCCATTAGCTGCTAAGCTTGTAGGCTGGGTGGTTAATATCAACGTTATGGCTACATTACACATTATTCTCAACTGTGGTTGGTTGAAAGCATCAGCTCTTATGGTTATTACCGCCGGTTTACAGAATTTATGTTGGCGAACAGTAGTGGGGTTTATTATCACTCCTAATTCTGATGTGGATAACTCTAGCATATTGCGATTAAGCGATATTTGGCTGTAGTCATCTTTTTTCTTTCTTTAACTTTAACGATATAATGATAAACGTTTATGAAATACATTTAGAGAAAATACTCTCTCTATCTCTTATTTTCTTCATTATTTTAGATCAATTAATGATAACTAACTAAACTACATAAACAAAGTGTAACCATTGTAAGCTCAATTTGTTCTCTGACCGGGTTCTTACATAAAATCATCAAAATCATCGTAACCACCGTAACTAGTAGTATCAGTAGAATCAACAATCTTGGCAGAGGCACCCGACAAACCGGGCTTCTTCTTCTTCTTACTAAGAGCCTTTTCTTCACGTTCCTTTTGATTAGCAAAAGCGTTAATTGTGGAAGAACACTTTCTGATTTTATCAACACGGAGAGGCTTGGTAATATCTCTAGTGAAATCAACAATGAAGTCAGCGTAAAGGAGACCTGACTTTTCATTTAATTTAGTGAGAACGGGGGTAAGAGTCTTTAATAAAAGTTCGAAGTCCTTCTTAGTTTCGGGGTTGAAAAGAGCTAAATCAGCAATATCAATGGGCTTAATGACAGCGGCAGCAGCTACCTTAGTATTAGCAGTGGTGGTAGCAGCCTGTAATCCATTTCTATCATCAATTAAACTAATATCACCGAAAAGGTCACTAGCATTATTAAGATCACTATCTAATTCAGCTTGCTTTAAACGTTCTCTTCTTTCTTCAGGAGTTTCATCAATATTTAACTTGGCTAATTCAGCTTCCTTTTCTTGTTGTTGTTGGAGTTCTCTTTCAGCGATCTTTTGAGAAAGAGGTATCTTCTTCTTAGGGGCAGTCTTGGGGGCTTCCTTAGGGGCTTCAAGGAAATCATCATCAGCGGTCTCCCAGGAATCAAGGATAGGAGCATCTTCTTCTTCATCATCCCAGTTAGAGCCGATAGTCGCGGAGGCGGCAGGAATATCAAAATCTTCGTCGTCTAAGGAAAAAATGGATTAATAAACTATTCAAATTTCATATCTTACATCTTGAATCTTGAAGATCTTCCTTTTTTAGATTCGGATTTTCAACTTCAAATGTCATCTATTTTCCAGATCAAACATGACCATGACAGAACCCTTAAACATAACGACTGAATAACTAAAATATGCACTTACCCCAACTCATTATATACAACTTTTGTGGTGGCGTTATGCTTATGGAAGTGATAAAGATCAAATTGTGAAAAGGATGGGAAAAAAATCCGAAGAGTTACCCGGTTGATTCGATGGCACAAATTTAGCCGTTCAACCTCGAAAAAAGCAGATTAGATTGTTTCGATAAGGGTTTTTTTGACTTTGTTTAGCAAAAATTATACAATATGGACGTTGATAATATTAAGAAGACAATTAAATTTTGTAGAGAACATGGTGTTCGTTTCAATTGCGATATTAGACCCTCAGAACATGGTGGCACTGGCTTATTTTACCAGTACACATATTCACCCGAACTACTTCGAATCCCCCGTCATTTAATACTTACAAAGACTAAAATGCGTGAACTCATTCATGATCCTGAAATGCTGGAAGAATTCGATAACTTAAGAGAAAAGAATGTTTTGGTGTACTTACTACGAGATATCTTTAATCGTCCTACTCATCCCACTACTACTGAATCTGGAAAGGAAGAAGGGTACTCTAGAGATACCACTATTGAAGAAATTTGGCAAAAGTACGGGAAATTCTTACCCCCCGGGCTTGAAATTGATTTACCCTTGACATGGTCTGAAGAAGATGTGGAGTTACTCGAATCAACTAGTATTGGTCTTTCAGTTTACTCCAAGAGACATGCATTAGCTCGTGCTCATGGTCCTATGACATCTAACCCCACCGCTTATTGGGTTGAACAACTGGTAGCATCTAGATGTTTGGAATTGCCTGTTTATAAACAATTCCCTAAGGATGATAAAACCGAACATGAAGACGTTATTATAGGCTCGGAGATCGCAATGGTACCTATTTTAGATTTCGCTAATCATAGTAGTACTCCAAATGCCAGGTATGAAGTAGATCCAGACAGTGGTGATGTGGTATTAATATCCACCGTAGACGCCGAGGAGAGAAAGGGTGAAGTACTTATCAGTTACTCTGATGATGCTAAGGGAGCCAGCGAAATGTTGTATAATTATGGGTTTATCGAACTTGAAATGCAATCATGTCGTAAAATGACTACCATCGTGCCCCTTGAGGATGACGAGGATGAGGAGGAAGAAGAGGAAGAAAAAGAAGGTTCAGAAAAAACACCCACAGTTTCGAAACTTAAGCAACTTTTCTACGGAAGTCCTTACGGTACAATCATTTATTCCGATGACGGTAATAATGGCCCTGTGACTTGGTCCAGTGACTACATTTGGTTATGGAGCTTGCCTGAGGAAGATATCAAATTTGAAATTGATTATGAAGTTGGTGATGCTACCTTAGTATTCAGAGGTAACAAAATTACTGATGCTTCGGAGATCAAATCGGTTATTGAAACTAAAGAGCCTGAATATTTTACAAATACTCTCACACCTATCGCTGAACAAATTGTTAAATCTCGAACCGCTGATGTTTCCGAGTACTTGACTGTAACATCAATGGAATTATTATCATTAAGTGAGAAATCTAAGCGTAATGAATTGATCCAGCAATTAATCAAACTAGAAAATGCTACCCTTCGAACATTCTTAAGGCAATAGTTTTGAGTGAATATAATAAAACTCTATATATAAAGTAAAAAAATCTATTTCTTAATATCATTATAATCCCTTAATCTAAACCGTTGGCCATAATCTTCTGAATCATCAAACTTAAATTTCACGACGGTGCCTCGATGCTCCGTCTCGTACTGATCACCATGCGCCGATAATCGCATACATGCAGCAACTATAATTTGTAGATGCTGTACAGTGTTACTATACAGTTTTAAGTTTAATCCATAAGGGATATCCGTAATGGTATCGTCCTCAAAAATACCCTTACCCCTTAAGCGGTAACATTCATCAAAAAGTACCCTTTCTTCATAACGCGGTAACCTGACTTTACCGACCATATCCAACGACGAAGACTTTACGCTTCTAACTGATACATTAGAAGACTTATAAGGGAATAAAGCGAAGGTTGTGGTTTTAAGACCAATAATTAATTGTCGCTGAAAGCGATGTAGATATCTCATATACTCGATTTGCATAATAAAAAATGTCTCGAATGTCTTTCGACATTTTGAAGTTAGCAAAGGTTTAGTTTTATCATAATGATCAGAATTATCAATGGGCTCTAATAAGGGTATCAAATCATTGAGCCATGCTAATATTATTCTCAAACAGGGAAGTGAAACAAACGTTAAATTATAATAATGGACTTTATTCTTTGCATCATCAAACTCGGTAAGGAAAGTTTGAAATAACTCTATAATAAATATTAGCAAGGTTTCCAAATGTAGTATACTCCTTTCCAACCTTTGACATTGTCGAAATGTCATTATGGCAATAAGCACCAAATCAAAAAAACCAGTCGTTTGATGAGAACTTACTTCAAGTCTGCCAAACATCTTTGCCATATTAAATTTAAGACCATTCATTACTTCGGATGCTGGTGAACCATTGTGGTAAAAAACCAAATCACGCGAGGGTTTTGATTTTGTCGCTTTGAATCGCGAACTGGGTATCGTCAAGAACCAGGTGAAAATCTCAGTATAACTATCCAATGGGTAAATTCCAGGTTCATGTTTTTCAAGAATAAGGTAATTGACACGGCTAGTTTCTTTCAGATAGTCCCAGAGGTCAAATAACTGAGCATCCAATTTATCGACTGACACAAAAAAATGAGGAGTTTTCTCATTATTAACATTCATTGACAACCTACCCATTAGATACGACACCAGAGCCCGCTGAGTTTTCCCTTCTTTGAGCGAAACCTCACATACTCCTAAATGCAACGGGGTATTATAAGGAGCAATATGATATATTAGCTTGCAGTATGGATATTTGTTGTTAACATACAGGAACTCCGATGAGTCCCTACTGTTCAATGCACGAACTCGGGCCTTTTTTGATTTTACCTTCTTGGTATGATCAACAAATATACGCACCATATCAGTGAGAATGAGTAACGTCATCACTAAAATCTGGTCCATTAATAAATAATAAAGTCGCTGGTTGGATACTTCACGCGATGAGAATATACGCATGGTATCATAAGTAGATAGCGCAGGATCAGTCAGTTTGAGCCCTAGAGATTTGGCGCCAATAAAGTGATCGATTCTCTCGCGTATGGCCTTTGGTAGATATCTCTGCGTAATCATTGTTAGAAACCCTGTATAAAATTGGTCAGCTAGACGAGCAAAGTACAGATACCGTTCACGCTTGAGCACTAATGAGGTTGAAACTTTGCCTGAAAGAGCCTTCGACTTTTCAACATTGACTAGATCTTCAAAAACGTTCAACACTTTAAGATAAAATGCATTATAAAAGTGATGAAATCCATCTATACACTGTATCAATTCAGCTTGATCGGCTTCTCGATCAGCACAACTAGTTCTAAGGGAGAACTGATCCACCGAATGAATAAATAATTCTGTGAACTTAACCGAAACAACTGTCAATACTGTTTCTATCTGGAATTTCTTATCGTCATCTTTATCTTTCTCGGTCAAGCTCGCTATGCCACAGGAGTTCATTCTGCTATAAGAATCAGAATGATGACTACTGGACTGATTAGAGCCATCGATTTCGCTGATTTCCTGGTTTTTTTGAACCACTTCTTCGAGCAAGAATGTTAAATGAGCTTCAAACAGCACCAGAACTTCCATTTACTCAAAATAAAATCTCACAAACCTACAAACCACGTCTGGTGGAAATATGTGGATTTACTGATTATGCGCTGGGACAGCGGGGCTCATAATGCCTAGATTATGATCTTTGATCTGCGAAGGTTTCAACTCATTTTGAGAGGAATCACCATCTTTTGTCTTGTTTAGGCCTTGTTAAAAATAAGAAAGGGTAATTTGTTTCTATTACGGTGTATTAAGCAAGTTTCAATATATTCTGGATTATAGCGCCTAGGATAGGCAAGTTGTAACTTTGAAAATCTCGTATTATTCTATTTCGATTAGACCTAAACGGCAATGGAACCTGTGTGAACATGTCAAATAAGAGAGCTGAATATATTAAATCCCATTATATAAATAAATAAATACAATGATATAGAACATTCAGTATATCATATAAATTCAAATCCGTATATTACCAAGGATACACACTACACGTAATACCATTTACATACTCTGTTACCCGGCATTCATACATTATTTCAACTCGCGAAACCTCTTGTTATCAGAACTCTTGATATCAAACGATTACAAGTTCGTCATGTCAGGCAAAAGAGGCCCATGCAGGTTTTTTGCTAAAGGTATGCTATTTTTCACGGGTTGGAAGTGGCCAGCTGCTAACTCGAAATTGATTGAATGAGGTTCAGACTTGACTAACTTTGGTAGGCCAATGTAAAAACGGTAAGAACTGTGCATTTCAGCATATCGGGACAAGTGATTCAGCATCAGCATCACCATCGCCCTCATCATCTACTTCTTCATTCAAAAACCCGGAAGTTGAATTAGAAGAATGGTCAAAAGACGTCCGTGAATCGCTAGCCCCAAATGAGCGTCCACAGTACCTCTTTTCGTCATTTTCACTGGCTAATAAAATTAATTTAATCGCGGGCATGGATATCTCAACCGATGAGATCCGTCTAAGGGCCTATGAAGCTCGAGAAAATAATTCTTTTCCTCAATATGAAGCCGAACTTCAGACGAGAACTCAAAATATGAACGAATACATTGATTTTATCAGTAAAGATACCCGAAAGGCAGCTCGGTATTTACAGATGGCTTCCAAATCTGCTACTGGGACGATAAAACCCTACGCACCTCCGTCTCTGGCAGGCGGAATCACTATGGCCTCACTGCCACAAGACGAAACCAATATAGGGGGTGGCATGTTTGGAACCATGAATGGTAGCACCCCAAACAGTAACACCTTGGGATCCAGTAATGCTTTTGGATCGACGGGCAATAATGTGTTTGGATCTGGTACCAGTAGCAGCACTGTTAGCAATCCCTTTGCACCTGCCACAGCCACGTCATCACCATTTGGCGCTTTATCGTCAACACCGGCAAGTGGCACTAGTGCATTTGGACAATCGACAGGTACGAGCTCTGGACCTGGTGTTAGCGCAGCACCCGGGTTTGGATCATCTATATTTGGTTCTTCAACGTTTGGTTCTTCAACGTTTGGCTCTTCTTCTCTCGGTTCATCCACATTTGGCCAATCTACATTTGGCTCAAAAACACCAGGGTCAGCATTAGCTACACCCGCACCTACTACAAATTCTTTCGGTGCCTTCTCTTCAAGTACCAGCGCAGGCGCAAGTCCTTTTTCATCGTTAAATAACACGGCTACCGGGGCTACGCCCGCCCCCGGCGCCAGTAGTGCATTTGGGGCAAGTACATTCGGTTCTAGTCCATTTGGCTCAATTTCTAACGCTTCAGGTTCAACAGGAAGTACATTCGGATCAAGCGGATTTGGAAATACTCCAGCGACACTCAGCAGCCTTTCGACTTTCGGAAATGCTGATACCAATAGTAGTATCACTACAGTGCCCTCATCATTTGGGCCCCCCACCACTGGTTCTTCGACTTTTGGTAGTAGTACATTTGGAAGTGCCCCTGCCGGAGCCAGCCCATTTGGAAGCGCTCCTGCTGGGACCAGTCCATTCGGCTCATTAAACGATAATAGTGCCACTGATAAAGCTACTGCGACGACCAATACCATTTTTGGTTCCAATCCTGTTAGCACTGGATTCGGTGCCACCGTGACCCCTGTTAACAACAGCTCAGGAGGCAATGGCCCCAAAATAGAATTGCCACTTAACCCGAACTTCACACCTTTAACACAGGGTAGCAGTGATGAAACAGCTCCGTTACTAGCCGATATTAGTGAGAAGTTTGTTGTTGCATTTGGAGCTCTCAGGTTCACTCTTGGACAAGTCCCCGATTTCCCTCCACCCTTGGAGCTCAGATAATTCTATTGAGAAAATGCTGTAACATGATAACGCTTCTGTCTTTTTTATGTATAATATCTATTTATTTAAATAAATTTCCACCAACTGTAATAGGCTTAATTATCTGAAAAAACAAATCCGTCTGCAATCAACTGTTCAGGGCGGCCGATTTGGGACCGCAGATATTAATCCAAGCCTCAGCGATCTGGCTTCAGCATATATTCTTTCTTACATTGTAATATTCTGACATTCATAGAGAAATCTAGACCCTAACTGGAAATAATATGCCTCCTCAAATTCGGGCCGATTCGGATCTCACTCGAGAGTTCAATAGTTTATCGGAATCCACCCTGCGATCGCATCTTGCCGGATCGGATAATAATGATCAGCCCTCAACCGATCCACTCACCAATCAACAGGACGGCAACGACACAAATGAAACGATAACGATTAGTTCAAATAATATGAGAGAAGCACCTAGGGTAGGATCAGGCAATCGTAGCTACCGCAGCCATCGGAAACCCATATTCCATACCCCTGGCCCCGCTGAGCCATTGACACATACAGACGGCACATCCATTGAGGCCAGTTACAATCCGTTTCAGTATACCCACCCTGGTGTCCATGATCCGCTACTGAGCGGCGAGGTAAAAAGCGAAGATAACGTAGCCCCGGAATTGAGCCCGAGTAAGCAAGTTCGCCCTCAAAAAGGACGTAACAGGGCCGTTTCTACCTCACAAGTTACATTTATGCATAATCGGGGTTCAAATACTAAAACCGACGATAAGGGATGTGATGGTTCTGATGGCGCTGATTTTCAATTGCCGGAAGAACTAGAACGTGTCATTTACGATTTTTTCGTTTCTTTGGATGAACCTAAATATTCTCGCCCGTTACAGCCAAATGACGTTTCTGAACTTTTCCAAACTTTTTATACTCAGTTCAGAGAAAGGGTAGCCGATTATGTTAGATCATCTACTATTTCGGCATCATCTTCATCTTCTAACTTAACTTTGGGCCCGCTCTCAAACTCAGCGTCCACCGTTGTACCATCTGCAAATAATATCAATGGTAGAAAACGGGGCAATTCAAATGCTAGCCTAGGTACACCCATGGAAAGCTATGACGAAATGGTTCAACGTAAGAACAATAGATCTAAGCGAGAATTGATAATTCAGCAATATGTCGAAGAGGGGGAGAGAGAAATTTGTGAAAAAATTTACGAAAAGATTTTTTACTTGTCTAATACTAACTACGATGGTGATTCTAATACTTATATTGAACAGCGTATAAATGCCCTGAACGACATTGGGCTAACCTCTGAACAGTTAGATGTGCCTAATATTACCACCGAGCAGTTGGTACAATTAATGATACCCCTCACTGAAACATTTGTCGCTATAAATCAAGCTCATAATCCACGAAATAAACTTGATGGGTTAATAGCAGTGCACCATCAAATTGTGGAATTACTGAAAACAGGATTATTATCATCATCAAACGCTGATACTATTCTCCCTGTACTGATATTTTCTATTATACATTTCAAGTTTCCTAACCCATATTACAATCTCTTATTCATCAAAAGGTTTAGAAATGCTACTAAACTAGAGGGTGAAGCATTATATTGTCTTACCAATTTAGAAGCCGCATTATCTTTCATTAGTCAAGTATCAGTACAGGATATGGGAATTGATGAAGATATCTTAGTGGAACGGGGAACTCCTCTATCTACGATCGAGTATTTGAGGATTTCGCAAACCATTGATTTTTCCAGCTTTACTGATAATCAGATGTACATCAATACCCCGATAACATTAGACAACAACGGCAATAGCAATAACAATAATGGCACTAGACGCGTCAGCTCGCCATTCAATTTAAGTGATTTAGCTAATTCATTAGTTCACGGAACCAATGAATTAAATAGAGGTAATGGCCCTTTTGAAAACCCATTTAGATTTTTGATTGGTAAATTAGCTACCACAGCCACGGCTTTACCTGAAAAGTCCAATTTATTTGGTCGACGAACGGGGCCAGGATTAAACAGTACTCCCGATTCTCCCGGAGGAGCCAATACAGCTACCGAACCGCTAATCTCTACGACCAATGGGATCGATACAGATAGTATTGTAAGTAGTAATGGTGGAACCGATTTATCTCAACCGATGGCGAGAGCTAATAATTCTACGGCACTAATTGAACATGGTGAAAATTCCAATGTTACAGACCTCGTAGCCGAACCCGCTGTACTGCCCGCTAACAACTATCCGAACACAACAACATTTCGACAAGTATTGACATTTACTCGTAGCATGATGCCGAAGATGACGTCTAGTGAGTCGCTAGTTAGTAATGAACCTCTAGGAGTATCGCCTCAGCCAGCAGCATCCGTACCCATTAGCTCGGTAGGTGAAGCACTGAGAAGCTTGAAACCATCTAGTCTGGGTCGAAGTCGAAGTCATAGTGTCAATGAGAACAATCCTAATGATTCGATCGCATCTGCTCCGGCAAATTCGCATTCATTAGCTGATAGTAAACCAAAATTATCATCAGGTTTGACTGAAAAGTACTTAGCGGCATCGGTAGACGAATTGACCATTAAGGATGTTAGCGCTCTACTTCAAGAGTATAAAAGGTTAGCACTGTACTTATGCGAGAATGATTTATTTGAGTAGTTTAAGGGATAAAAAAAATAAATACTTTGTAAGAGAAAAGTAAATAAAGTAAACATTATGAGCCATTATCTATCATGACTAAGCACATTTTTGCCGTGCATTTTATCGAATACAGTATATTTTGACAAGCTCCCAAAAAAACAAATCTCCGTTAATGTTTAGAGGCAGTCTTTCAATATTCAATCGACCTACTACCCTTTTGTGCACTCGCCAAATATATATTCCTGCTAACAAAAACGCGACACGACGAACCACTCAAATTAACGCTGAACCCGCTGTTTCTAATCCACCACAATCTCCGAAAAAAAAGACAAAACCCCCGATAATCAAAATTAATCCCTTAGATAAAATGAACGGTGTTTTCGCTATTGACAAACCCACTGATAAATCATCTGCCACTTGCGTTGGTGAACTTCAATCGTTATTTACAAGATCGCCTATTTTCCGTCAACATCTTGATCAAGTAATTGCTACTAATAAGCAACAAAATCCCAAAAGTTTTCACCGTAAAAAATTTCAAAACCCCAAGGTTAAGATTGGTCACGGTGGTACTTTAGACCCCATGGCTACCGGTGTCATGGTTCTCGGATTAGGGTCGGGCACTAAATTATTGTCCAACTACTTGGGTAACACCGAAAAGGTTTACGAAGCCGTTGCATTGTTGGGTAGTGCTACTACCTCTTACGATTCCGAGGGTGAATTCTTAGTAAAGACATCTGATAACGAGGCTCATCGTAGTTTGACCAAGGAAATGATCCAAAAGGTTGTTGAACAATTCTCTGGTAAGTTAAAGCAAACCCCTCCTCTTTACAGTGCTTTGAAGATGAATGGTAAGCCACTTTATGAATACGCCAGATCCGGCGAACCCTTGCCTAAGGAAATTCAAGCTAGAGATATTGAAATTAAACAAATTGAATTACTTGACGTTTCATGGGAACACGAATATAGCCACCCTGAGCGTGAAGCTACACAAGAACAAAAATTAGTCAGTGAAAGTTTAAACCAATTATTCAAGCCTGCCATTACTGAGTCCATTGCCACTGAGACAGTTACTGAATCAGACGAACAAGCTCAAAAGAAGGTAAAGTTATCCGATGGTACCTCAGTTGAAATTAACCATACTGGTGATCCCATTATTCATTTCAAGGTAACCGTTTCTTCAGGTACTTATATCCGATCATTGATTCATGATATCGGTTTAGCTTTAGGAACTACTGCCCATATGACCAAGTTAATTCGTCTCAGACAATCCAACTGGGAATTAGGTACTAATGTGTTTTCCTATGAAGACTTTTTCAACCACGGTGAAGCTTATTGGGGAAAGGCTCTTGAAGCCTGTTTAGATAATAAGGATACCTTCAAATGGACTCAAGAAAGGATTAAGGCGGCTGAAGATCGTGAAGCTGTTGCTCTGGTTGGAACTGAAGCTAAACAAGCCCAAAGAGAGGCCGAAAGGGAAGCGAGACAAAGGGAAGAGAAGAAAAAGGCTGAAGCTGCTGAAGCTGGGGAAGCTGTGAAAACAGTTGAAGCTGTTGAAACTGTTGAAGTTGCCGAACCCACTATTGAAGCTGTTGAACCCACTGTTGAAGCTGCCGAACCCACTGCTGAGCGTTAAGCCTATTAAACTTGAACTCAAAAATTAACTTAGCTTGACGCTACCTATTGTACAATAGCCTAATAGAACAATTATTTCATTATTTCAGTATTTCACGGGCAAACAAAAAGTGTATAAAAGTATAAAAAAAAGTACAAAAGGGTAATAGCCCTTTCATAGAAACTCACTCTCCGCTGATAAAGTCTTTCAAGTCCTACTGTTAATAGATACTAACCTGGAATAGAGCAAATCTAACCTCACCCTATTGGCTTCAGCCATGGTGAACTCATGAGTAAGTGGGGTGTCTTGGAGATTGTCGGGTACTGTGGAGGCATAGTGACGATACCAATGCTCTGAAGTAATGTAGAGAATTCTGGAGTAATATGAGTATCATAGAGACTATTGCGTACTGTGGTAAGTACATCACGATATGAATACTCAGAAACAAGGTTTTTTCATTTCCTTTCCTCCCTTTCAATTACAAATAAATTCTGAACATTTCTCATAAACCTAGTAAATTTTCCCATTGAATTACGAGAATTAAGATGATCCTTAGGATGATTCCTAAGAATTATGGCTTCCATCGTCGTTGATTCAAGGGGACCAATCACCTGTTTTAGATTCGAGAGAGTTTTTGAATCGCGGGATCGTTTTTCAAAATCACCTCAACTTTTCTTAGCCGATACGATTGAAAAGTGGCCACTTAACCAAAGGTTACATTTGATATCAATATGAATAATTCTTTTTTCAGAATCAACTTTTAGAATGTAGCCCGGAAGATCTTGAACGTAAAAGCTAAAAAAACAACCCAGGGACTTTTGGCGAGTTCGATTTTTCAATCTGTGGATGTAGTTGTTTCTTCCGGCCGTCAGAGGGGGGTTCATTCCAGGGCAAGTCGATTAACAGGAAATAGAGAATTACACCAGATAATCATATACCAATCCCAATAGTCAAATCAATCTCAACTATATGTGAATAATATCACGAATCCAATAGTAAATAACATAGGTGTTGTGAATCTTAACATAGTCATCAGGAATATGGTGGCTCAATACACGCGCCTAATTTCGAACAAATTTACGTAGAATCCCCTGAAAAACCTATCCATAACCACTAGATAGTTGTTTTTACCATTAAATTATTCAGTGCCAAACTTTGATGAACTATTCCTTAAGAGTGGAGGTAGGAGAGGATATCAATTAATTGAGCGTATAGGCTGCAAGCCATTTTTTCAGAGAATCTGCCATTAAGCATAATGTAGTCAAGTAAATAATCACCGTGGATGTAGTCTATAAGCACATGAATGAAATTTCCAGTATAGAATTCATGAACAAAATTAATAATGGGAGTTCAATCTTTTCCAAACATTTTAGCTCCTCGAATTTGTTTCTCGGCCAAGGCTGTAGCCGTATATAATTCTTTGCTCATAGTTTTGACTGCAAACTATATAGAATCAGAGTTAAACTAGTTAGCACTTTGATTAGAAAAAAAAATAATTTTCAAATGAAAAGAACAACTTACTGCTTTGGCTATGTTCGTATCATCCTTATGTCAACCGAGCCTTACATCACCAAACCGGCCTTCTCCTATCTTGGGGCCAAGGTCATATTCACCTACTCTCCACAAACGAGTCTCTGTTATGGTTAAAAGTGGTAAATCGTTCTAATAAAAAAATGTTATTTGAAGTGGTGAATATTAAGAAATAAAGCTGAGCGACAAACAGAGCCCTTCCCTTAAGTACGAATTTAAACACAAGAAGCACGATGGAAATCGATCACAACTGCGGCTCGGGATCAACACAAAATAATAGTTTTTGAAAAATTCAAATTTGAATTATGAAGAAATTAAACAAACTAAATAATATTATTCAAACAAAGAATGGAATTGTCTTGTAATAGTAACGAGATGGCGATTTTACAGTGAAAAAGGTATAGCTTGACGTGATAAGAAATCAATTTCCAAAATTTATTCATCTGTGGCTACATTTCAATGTTATCTCAGATAGATATGTAGATATGCACCTTATTATATACTGTGCTTTCTTTTTAATGTCAATTGTAAAATCATTCCGCTCGGGTATAGTCACATAAAGATACGATTATTCTTTACAGAACAAAACTTGAGTTAGAATGTGTATTTACATTGATTAACAATTAAAGTATAAAAGTGATCGACTGTGATTTTTTTTTTACCACATCCGTGCCTAGATATCCTAACTGAAGAGCACGACAACGAGTACAAGGCTACCATCGCTTGAACGTAGCAACGGTGAATGACTTCATTGGACAAAAACCCAGTACTTCCCACTGGCGTCCGACCGATTTCACTATTTGCTTTTTATTTTCTCGTATATTATTATCGAGCTACGGTTTTCATCTAAACCCATGTGTTATGTATCAGTGTTTTTTGACATTGCGTTCCTAATTACCACGCAATCCCCGGTCACAACGGTGACAACTGCGCTTATAGGGAACTGCATGCCGCCACGCCTCACATTCACTTACAAACAATCCAACAACGTTTGAATACCTCTAATCATGCTACCTAAAGTAGACTCGCAAGCTTGTAATTTAGCGGTGATTGAAATAAGTAATGGATCTTGACATTTAACTCTTACTCTCTCAACGATCTTGACTACATGGCCTGAGGGGAGAGTAAATTGAGAATCATCCAACTTTTCAATAAGGTCAGGGGGAGCCGAGGATGATGATGATGATGATGCGATTGAATCTGGCGATAAAATAGCGAGGCCACGATCCCAAATAGATTTCAAAGTAGATGTATCATCAGAAGAAGAAGATAATGATGTTGATGTCCTGGAATGAGATATTATTTGTAAAACCCTAAGATCCAATACTACGCTGCCCTCCCATACGTACCAGTCAATGACCAGTTCCTTCGGTGCAGGGGGGTCAAATAGTG
Source organism: Nadsonia commutata (assembly GCA_030563525.1). Taxonomy (NCBI): domain Eukaryota; kingdom Fungi; phylum Ascomycota; class Dipodascomycetes; order Dipodascales; genus Nadsonia; species Nadsonia commutata. The sequence goes on from JAKUCD010000015.1 coordinate 130,643, forward strand.
ATACTGATGAGATTGAGTTGGGGAATATGAATCCCGAATTGAATGTAGGCGGATCTGTGAGAGCAAGCAACGCTGACCTCAGCCAAGATAGTGTTTTGGTGATATGATGTACAATTAATCGAGCATTGGATATCAACGCAGTTGAATCCAAAAGCGGGATACGGCCCACTAAGAACAATGAATTGATTATCTCGGATAAGAAATTAACACAATCCGTGATTTGATGAATCACACTACTCTGATTAGCCGCATAATGGAGTCGAGTCGGATTGCCCTTGTTAACACGATGTAGCTTAACAATCACGTCTAACCTGTCAACTTTACATCCCTGACGAGTCACCACACCCTTGACAGATTCAGAATTTGGGGTGGATATAGGCAAACGGTACTCGGCACTGCAATCGTCATCATCTGAAGAGATTCCATCACGGCAAAATTCCAACGACGGAATGATAGAGTTACTTAGCAAGATATTGACGTCGTGAAGGTTTAGGGCCAGTTCGCGGTGCTGAAAGGGGGTTAGTAATTGTCTAAAAGAATCAAAAATCTATTAAATCACTTACCACAGACGACCGCTGGTTTTGCAAGATTGTCTCACGGGATCCGGGGGCCGTTATTATAATCTTCATGGCGGTGGTGGTGATCAGATAAGAATGGTTGAAACGTCCCAACCTTATCGTGAAACTGAAATTCCCAATCAACACTGATTCAAATCATACATATTCATACTCAATATTCACATTCACAGCAAGAAATAACACAACATGATTCCAATGCTGGAAACTATAACTAACTACCCACCGGTGACCAAGATGCTCATGGCCGGTGTAGCCATCCCACTTGTACTTGAGACGTTATCTTGGACATCATCAATGTCGTACATGTACAGCCCGCGATTAATGGCGGCACCATATCACGAATACTATCGAATTGCGACATCGTTCTTATATTTTGGCCGTCTTTCACTTTCCCTGGTGATGAGCGTTTTCTTCTTTTTAACCAAATTGGCGTTTCTGGAGGATGCCACACCCGTCTCTAACGATGTGCCTATTCATTTACATACTCGGCGTAGATCGGTTAACTTTATTTGGTTTCTCACCCTGTTAACTGGTAGTATATTCACATTGGGGAACTGGGTACCGTTGTTTTGCGAACCGGCTCCACCAAGGTACTTTTCGCTAGTACTCTCTGACGCATTATTCTACATATGGTGTCGTAAGAATAGTGCGCTGGAGGTACCATTATTGGGTATAATAAATTTGACGGCGAGTTATCTACCATTAGTATTCGGGGTGATGGAATTACCTCAGTTAATGGATTTGTCCTTCGATGAGTCTACTACAATTTCACAGGTTTTATATACCGCCTTACAGTTGTTTAAGTTTGATATACTGGCCGTGATCGCCGGCCATAGTATGTGGTGGCTTGAAGAGGTAGGTCCGTTGTTATGGGGGGTTCGTGTTCTGACCCCGCCATGGGAACTAGTAGAGATAATGTTGAAAGAATCAGTCGAAGCTAATGAGGGGGGAAATTTGGACGATTAAGCATTTAAGTGAAAAGATAATTCAAGGAATTAAGGTTAAAAAATCATATATTTATAGCTTTAAATTCATTACAATTTACCATTATTCATTAAACGAGTGACAACCAATAGGATTGTGATTTCATAGGTTTAGATTTGCAAAATTCAAGATATTAACATTAAACTACTACCCAGATATAGCTTCGCTCAATCTCACTCACTCGCACACACTTTCGCTACGCGCAAGGAGCTTTCGACGCTCAAGCGATTATTGACTGGTAATCTTCTTTACAGCTTCAATAACGCGATCATGTAAACAAACGGAAGCGGCGATAACACCCTTATTATTCTTTAATGTACGACCAAGCGAGAAATCTAAATCATTACCAAACATATCAGTAACCTTACCACCGGCCTCAGAGATAAGAACATTACCAGCGGCATGATCCCAAATCTTTTCCTCATAAGTGGCACTCACGGGCAAACGAAGGTAAATATCACCATCACCTCTAGCGATGGAACAGTACTTGGCCTGAGAATCCATACGTACGGAATCCTTGGAGATATTTAATTCACGGGAAATAGCCGATTGAGTATCATGAGCGGAGTGACCACTTTCGACGGATTCACAGAATGTAGCCTCAGAGGTGGAAGTCAAATCATTGAATTTAATAGCGGTAAACGCGGAGTTAGACGAGTTAGATAATGGTCTTTGGAATGCACCTTGACCTCTAACGGCCGAGAACAAAACGCCTCTTTCACCATTAGGCTTGGAGGGATCAACAGGTAAATTAGGACAACCAATGACACCAACGACCACTTGAGTATCGACAATCAATGCCAAACAAACGGCATATTGACCCTGACGAATGAACCCCTTAGTACCATCAATGGGGTCAAGGGCCCACATACGACCAGTCTTATGACCGCCGACATCCATACCAGCATCAATGGCATCCAACATCTTGTCCATAGTGGTCAATGAGCCGATGGTGGCAGTAGATGATTCATCGGCGGCCGAAGACTCCTGAACGAGATCCCAAACGCGCGTACGCAACGATTCATTGGCACGAAGCACTGCGGAATCCTCTTCACCGACAATGGCATCAGTAGCGAACTGATTGCTAATAGCTCCGATAATAACGGCTTGACAACCGAAGTCGGCTACGGTGACCGGGGAAGAGTCATCCTTGGTGACGGTGGAATTACTTTTAGAAGAGGTCACGGCCACGGCTAAACCGCATGCCCGTTGTACGGCTAATTCAGCGACTCTACGTTCGATCGCATATGCCATTCTGTAAGTATATATATATATATATTTATTAGTTGAAAACTGACGATATATCGATATATTAAGTTTCTCGTGAGAGTTAAATGAAGAAACATCAATCCCGATTACAGACACAAATCGGGCGTTGGGGTTAGGGTCGACCACGATACCGTTTTCTCTACTTTTTGATTTTGATTGTTGATTTGTTCATTCTTGATATTTGATCGATTGTCAGGATTGATCGACAGCGTTGATCTACAGCATTGCACTGCCATGATTAAAGTAAGTACTTATTGGATGTTGGATGTTGGATGTTAGTATTGTTGATATTTACGTTGAGGTTGATGAATGATAGATTGCCATATATTGACGTTGATGGTGAATTTTTTATTGCTGATTTTACTACTGATATTGATATGCATAATGTTCTTATGATTCTTATACTAACCTCTCAGGGACTTCGAAAATCACTTAAAGAAAAGCGAGCTTCCAACTCGCCTACGGTATCTTCACCGTCCCAGGTGAACACAGCCACACCGGCGTTGAATACGCCCAATTTGGTCATCAAGGCCATATACGATTACGAACCACTAGGACCCGGTGAACTGGCGTTTAGTAAGGGTGATTTCTTTCATGTTATTGGACACGAAGATGCCACTGAATGGTATGAGGCCTCTAATCCGCTAACTAACGTCAGGGGTAAGGTCCCTGTATCTTACTTTCAATCATTGGAACGTACGGAACGTGGTAGTCATAATAGTATTGATCTTTCAGGTGTAAGCTGGCCATTATCAGGACGATCATCGGACCCTCCTCTGTCGAGTCGTCGTATCTCAGGTAGACCCGCGTCCACACATAGTACAGCTTCAAATAATAGGTCTTCCATGGCCAAGGCTAGCTCATTGTACGGTGTTGTGCTTTACGATTTCATCGCTGAAAGACCTGACGAATTAGACGCAAAGGAGGGTGATGCTATCATAATTATTGCTCAAAGTAATCATGAATGGATTGTTGCTAAACCTATTGGTAAATTAGGTGGACCGGGACTTATCCCCATTTCTTATATTCAAATTCGTAACACGGTCTCAGGTCAAGATATCGATAACGTTGAAGAAGCTATTAGATTAGCTGGTGTACCTGAGGTAGAAGAATGGAAGAGAATGACCGCAGAGTATAAGGCTAGTAGTATTCCCTTGGGTAGATTTGATGAACTGAGTAATCGACATAGTCAGGGCCAGTTGCAGCAACAGCAACAGCAACAACAGCAACAGCAATTACAACAACAACAACAGCATCAACAACAACAACAGCATCATCGACAACAACAGCAACAATTACAACAACAACATCAGCATCATCAACAACAATTGCAACAGCAACAGCAACAACAACAGCAACAACAACAACAGCAACAACAACAATTACAAGAACAACAACAACCCATGATTGTATCAGCGTCCGTAGAAAACTACGCCAAAGACAACGACCGTTACTGGTATTTAGTAATTTGTGAACTCGAAGACGGTAGATGCCGTTCATTATGTCGATACTATCAAGACTTTTATGATTTTCAAATCATCTTACTCAAGGAGTTTCCCGATGAAGCTGGACACACTGGACAACCAAGATTATTACCATTTATGCCCGGTCCATTAGCCTATGTTAACGATTCAATTTCGTCGCAAAGACGCGGTAATTTAGATGATTACGTCAATAAATTATTATCGTTACCGGAATACATCTCGAAATCAGTGATTGTACAAGATCTATTTTCTTTGCAACCGGGCGATGTAGAGTCAACCTCACGCGAAACGGCAACATTACCTACGCCGCCAGGGGGAGCTAGTAATATTACTCCTAATAATAATGCTGATACTTATAAGTTATCCGAGGCAAGCCAACGAAGATCATCACAATATTCGAACCATCTGGGTGAATCCAATATTAATGGATCAACATCGTCGCATCATCATGGCCGTATGACTTCAGTTAGTACCGTTCAACATTATCCTTCTATGGCCGGTTCGGGTATGGGGCCCGGTTCAGAGACATTAGGCTTAGTTACGGCCATGTCAGCGACATCATTGTCACAATCACAATCACCTACGTCACATAATCTCTCACCTACGAAGTCATCAGCTTCGGGGGCTGGCGCAGGAGCTGCGGCTACAGTAAAAGTTAAGATCTTTTATCAAGATGATCTTATTGCTATTAGGGTACCTGAAACCATTGCCTTTGAATCCTTATCATCGCGTATTAGTGAAAGACTCGGTTTAGACGCTGTTACACTAATTAGCAAAGAGGGTGAGGGTGATTCAGCGCATTGCGAGATTGCTAGTGATCATGATTTAAGGTCAGCGCTTAATGGAAGGAATAAATTAATTTTGTACGCTCATTGATTCGAGTCACAAAACTCGATAATGCATTGTTTGTTTGTTATTATATATACAACTAAGTAAACTTATGATTTAATCTTTTTATATATACAGCGAATTAGAGTGAATGAATCCCAGTGCTAAATTAAGATACCTCGGCATTTTAATAATTGAATGATGTCATTAATACCTTGCAATTCCAAAGGAGAGATGACTTGTTTGCAGACTGAATTGTATCAATCCAGTGAAATAAGCCTGTTACCTGTCAACCAGACAGGAAAAAACCACTCATTTTTTCCCCAGAAATTGAAGGAAAAATCCTTCTGCGATCAGATCACTAATTCACATCAGTATAATCGTTTTTATCCCTCTATTCAGACCAAACTCACAAGATCTAATCTCGATAACAAAGTATGACTCCCGGTTGAAATGATTACGTAAACCATACTGTCCTATTGGTTTAGCGGCTGCTTTGACCTTTCCTGCATCCATTACGTCTACCGAAAAAAAACGAAGAAAAAAAGAACCCTTTCGACAGAACCTACACCGTTTAATATACCCCCTCCACCTTATTCCAGCTTCAGACTCGACTTTGGCTTCATTTTTAACCTTTTCCTCAATATATATAGTATCGCCTCGGATCAGTTCGACTTGAATTGATTCGAATTCTATGCACTGTCGGGTTTACTCTGCACATCAAGTGCTTGTGCTTCGGACACTATGTTTGACCAGTGCTTCGATATCTATCATCTTTTGCCTATCCGCCTTCGGCTGGGTATGGCGAAGGCGTAAGACCTATAAGATTAAATTCCGGCATAAACTTATTCTGGCCTTTCTAATATCGGATTTCATTAAAACAATATCACTATTCGCTTATGCCGCTTATGCCATTAATTATGAACGTAATAACTTACCCACGAGATTCGTGACCGTAACAGGATTCTTTGCATGTGTTGCCATTGAAGCTGGCGATTTTGCCGTGCTTTTACTAGCCATATATACAGCACTAATCATCTTAAAACCAAGTGCAACGCGGCTTATCATCGAATATCAAAAAATAGGCTCTATTCTTTTATTATTCCTTTTACCGGTCATTATGGCCAGTATCGTGTTTATTAATAAGAATCACCGTTTATACGGATACACGGGTTATGTACCAAGAACCTTTTACAGTTATATGTCTGCAAATCCTATCTGGTACACACTATTTTTAGCTTGGATCCCTCGTTACCTCATTATGATTACGATTATTGCTTTATACGGTATTATTTATTTTTACGTTAAACGTGAATTATACAATTTAAGCCGATCTATGAATTCTAATAAGAGACGTCAACTAAGGAAAAGTAAGAAACATTTTAATAAGGATGACAAAGACAAAGACAAATATAATCACGATTCTACTGAAGCTCACCGAGAATTAAGTTCAGTGAAAGTTAATTCGAAAAAATGGCCATTTGACCCAAAATATTTGTTTAACAAAATTCATAATTGTTTTTTATCAATGTCTTATTTGCCTTTCATTCCCACACCAGAAGATTTTTCTAGTGAAACGATATCAACAATATCCGAAAGTACTAATGGTACTGCGGTATCAACCTCATCTGCCAATAATAGAGCAGATTCTAATCAATGGCAATCATTAGCTGATGAAATTAATCGAGCTAATTTAGCTAAATTCAATGATCGTCGAAATGCCGTGGAAAGGCAAATGAGTTTTCTTTTCGTTTACCCACTTGTTTACATGTGTATTTGGCTGGGACCGTCCTTACAACAAATCACACAATATATATCATGGACACTAAACAGGGACGGTGGTGATCCATCAGCCTCAAAATATTGTTTTGAGGACCAACTTAACCAAGACACAGGTAGGTGGGAAGGCGGTGGAAAGTACTGGGTAAGTATTATGACGGCGCTTTCTCTACCATCAGGAGGATTCATTATTAGTACTATTTTCCTTTTAAATGAGTACGGTGTTACTGAAAAGCAAAGACTTAATTTACAGTTGATCAATTCTAAGAATACTGATTTTATATATACTGATAATGATAATGGAAATAATGAAAATGGGAAAAAACAACCACCAAAGACTCGAGTTTTATCGCTACCATCATATACTCCCTCAATAATTAATCAATCGTCATCATCATCAAATCCTCAATTCGGCGTGATATCTTATCATGACAGTGGAAATGAATTGTATGAACCGCATACACCAGTCCTTCCTTTAACAGATTCTATGACTAACCTTCATTATCGAAATGGCCATAGTAATAATAATCGAAATCAAAGTTATATTGCGCTAAAGACAATAAACCCCGCCGCCGTCAAATGGCCATCTTCGACGACCAATAATAATAGTAATCCACCAACACCCATTTCGGATTTACCGGACCCCTTTACTGACACAATTGCAAATGAAAATGATCCCATGAGAATAAATGTGGGCGCTCAATCAGAAACCCGAGATTCAAATTTAGATGATCGTATACGGGTAATCGACAGTTACGATGCGCCTCGAGATAATAACAATAATGATAATGATAATAACCACCACTACCACCGCAACGATATAAATACTTCATTTCCGTTGGAACAATACCCGTCAAATGATAGCTCAACGCTATTTGATATTACGACTTTTTTGAACGCTAATGAACCATGATTAAAAAATTAGTATAAAATGATATAAAAGACTTGTCTTAAAAACTGTCAAACCCGTATATAATGATGTTAACTTTTCCTGTATGTAATATATTCTCTATTTATTTATTTGTCTAATTATTTATTTTACCAAAAAAATTCTTCCCCCCCCCCCCCCCCCCCCGTCGGTTCAAATTTGTCCTCATACAACCGTAGCACGATCGATGATCATTTCGGCACATTACCGTCCCCGCTTCAGCAAATTAAACTCCCATATCACGCAATCCGCTTAGCCATGTTATCGCGTTAAGTTTCTGGTTTCTTCAGGTTATATTGTCGGAGAGACATAAAAAATTGTAGATATCAAAGTAAGGTAAAATGAGATTTTTGGTAGATATTATAAGGATGATAAACAACTTTAAGCAGTAAATGATATTGCCACTAAATAATTTGGAGGGAAATAGTGATTAATGTTCCAAATATGACTGTACAATGTTGGAGTGAAAATAATTGTAAAGTTCTCTATAATGAGTTCATATTCGAATCTCTGAGAACAAAACTGTTAAACCAAAGTTAGCAATTCACAAAAATTGAAAAATCTAGTAAGAGGATTTTACAAAATTAAAAAAATAATTATGCGATTTCTGTGGATCGAACACAGGACCTTCAGATAATCTGAAAACTGAGAAGTAATCTTCTTCAGTCTGACGCTCTCCCAACTGAGCTAAAACCGCAACTTATTGAATGTTGTAGAATTTTGAAATATACCCCTCGCCTTTTGGGTGAAGCAAGAAAAAGACTAATTACCTATTAATACAATTTAATGTTCAAACCTATACACCACTTACGCTTGAGGACGGTTAAACTAAGTTCTGCAAAGTTCTTTGAAAATTCGTCAAATATCGTGAACGAAAAGATGCATTAAAGGCATTGATTTGAAATACATACAGTAGTTTCAATCTATCTGGGTAATTTCAGACGTAGATTACAAATCCTTTCCAAATTAACTTACCGATCAAGGAAGTATTCCGAAATTTACTGATACAATGAAAGATTTTGAAATTTTTTTATTACTATATAAACATCCCACAAAATCCCAAGCTAATTAATCAACAATTTGCTAAAAACTAATAACCAGTTAGTATACTATAATCAAGAAAACTATTGCTTCCTCTTGAAAAAGAAACTTTAATAATTTAATATTATTGAAAATCAGTTATGGTTGGATAATCAAATCAGCATCGACAACATATATTGTGTCTCTGAGTGAGCTGAGTAAAGGTATCATCATTATAACAATATCAAAACTAAAGTAGTACTAGTTCTAAAGCTTAGTGCTGTGAATGTAAACTTACCATTTTGGTTGGTATAGAAAGGGAAAAATTTGTTAAGGAGAGGTGATCGAAGTGGGTTTAAATATTAATTTTCATATGGTTCGGTCGGGTAACTCAGGGTCTAATGGGATCTCAATAGGGTTTGATGGGATCTTAACATATTAAATAATTGAAAAGACTAATTAAAGTCAGCTTATAAAAACTGGAATAACGAAGCATTATTCTTGATCCCGAATTGGCTAAACTATTACTTGCTAATAAAGTGCACAGTTAGTATATATATTCTTGTATTAAACCATGAATAATGAAGAGGGCTAATCACCGCACACACCGTTGCCGGACTCTTAGATTAAAAAGTTTTGGACAGTAGACTCGTCTAGTTCTCTATATTCAATAACTGGTTTACTAATTCTACAACTGTATTAAAAGCCAATAAAACGTCGAATAGTCTACACTATTTTTTTTTTTTTGAAAGCAAATGTCTGTAAACACGATTATAGTAAAAACAAGATATTGAAACCACTCTAGGCCTCGAACATCGCTTCTTTAATAGAATATTTTATACCCAACTATCCCATTGAAGAAGAGTAAATTTATTTCAGCCCCGGACATAATAATCAAAACCACTAACTAGTATCATCACTCAATTGCTTTAAAGCAGTTTGAACTACGCTTAACTTTCCAGCCGCTAATTTCTGAACTACACTACTACTTTCAATGGATTTATTCTTAACCACTGGTGTTATTTCATGCTCGATATCCAACAAAATATCACAAATAATTTCGTTCATGTAAACCTTTAAATCATTCAATGATGCTAAACCCTGCATAAATGCATTTAATGATCTTTCGGGATCCCTTGTAACTATAGCATTTTTCTTTGAATATAATAAATATGCCATAATTGCGACCTCCGTGCGGAACGATAATCCATGGTTATTAATGGTATAACCATTATAATAATCATGTTTCTTCAATAACATATCGATTTCTTTACTGAAATGAGTTCTTGTCTCATTATTAATGTAACCGGCGAATATCTCGTTTGTGATATCAACTGTTTCCCAGGGATTACCATCAACGCAGAACCCGTATTCACACAATAACTTTTCATTACTATGAGCACCATAACAAAGTAAAATTTCCTCACCCTTCTTATAACCGCTAACGGGACTAGCCGATACTTCGAAACCTAATGGTACAGTCTTAGCGACACAATGCATGGTGGTATCAGTAGAATGATTAAGGAAATCAACGTAAGGCGCCATTGTAAGATTATCAGTTGCCTTCCAGTTTGAAGCTCTTGATTTTGGTGAATTAGCCAGCGATAAAGTATGATATAAACAACGAGAATTAACACATAACCACATATGCTTGTATTGAGCCTTGGCTATTGATTTCAAAGTGGTTACTGGTGGATTTAATGAATTTAAGAGCGACAATAATTTTTTGCAACCCTTGAAATCTCTTAGTAAATTGGATTCTTGTGAAAGCACATATTGTCGCGTACTAAGCCCCAAGAATTCCCATTGAGAGTTGAGATCCGATTCCTTGTTCGCCTCAGTAACTTGATCTCTTTGCCATGTTAAAGGTATGGTATGCAAGTCCTCCACTGTGGGTAACACCGAGAGGAAATTAGTCCAGGGAGACTCAGCTCCTAGCGCTTGGTGTAATATTAAGAATAATGTAACAATACCCTGAGCTGAGATTGTGTTAAGGATATCCATGGATTCATTTGCCTCGGAAGGATCCTTGACAAATAAACTACGAAGATAAGGGTAGACTATAGTCAAGTTTATCAACTGTGAATTTCTAATGAGAATTAAACGTTCACCAGGCTAAACATATGAATAAAGACGAGCAATTGTTAGTCGATTGGAACTAATCGCTATAACGAGAATGAATCAACTCTTATGAGCGTAAAATGATACTAACCTTGATATCTTCACTAGCAATCACACCACGACCCCTACCTAAAAGTAACAACAATCAAAAGTTAGCTTAATCATTTAAAGTTTTAGAAACATGATGGAATAGCGCCAAATAAAACCCCGCCAGCCGTTCAATATAACAAACGAAACGTACCAAGAAATTCTTCAACTTTAATTTTAGGCGACAGAAATCCACCGGCATCCTTAATCCATTTATTAAGACCATTAAACATTATGATCGATGTTTTCGCCTATAATATATCGCCTATTTTATCGCTCTAGCGTTTCTTTTTTAGAGATCGGATTATTTGATAATTTCATTTTCATTGGGAGAAATCGCATATTATGCCAAGGTCGAGATCAAATAATATATATAGCGATAACCAGATCAATATTAATATAATTTCAATAGAACCGTCAACAGCTAATCATGAACTCAATGATATGGAGATCAGGCCACACGCCGAGAACAATACAGGCGGGTTTCTTCGGTAGGATGAGATCATCCACTGTTGCTCCCACAGTGGAAGCTACGGTCGTCACCCCTGAAAATACCTGTTTACTGAAACCAATAATTAGCGAAACACGACCGGTCCGTAAACTAAGACATATCCATTTTCCTGATTTAATCGATTATCGTACGGCATCCCAAATTCAGGAAAAGTTTGTACGCCAAATGTTAGATTACAAGGCCCTCGTTTCACGTAATTCCTTGAATGAATCCACCTCTTACACGAGCTATGTGACCCCCGTAGTGTTAACATTCCAAATGAAACCAGTATTCACTCTGGGACGACGTGGTAATGGTAAGGATCGTTTAGGTGATAGACCCCCTGAGGGTACACAGGCCCTGGTCATTGAAACTCAAAGAGGTGGACAGACGACGTTCCATGGACCAGGACAATTGGTTTCGTACCCTATTGTAGATCTATTATCGCATTTCAAGCCCATAGAAGAAGTACCTGGGTCTGATATAATCACATCCTCAAAATTACCTATTAGATGCTATGTCTCATTGTTGGAAAAGTCTCTTATTCAACTCTTGGATACGCAATACGGCGTTAAGGCCACTACGACTGATAATACTGGCGTTTGGGTTAACGATAACGATAAAATTGCTGCTATTGGTGTTCACGTTAGACGAAATGTCACTAGTCATGGCATTGCACTTAATGTGTCTACAGATACTACTTGGTTTGAAAAAGTAATTGCCTGCGGGTTACACGATAAAAATACCGTTAATTTACATATGGTATTGAACTCTCTAAAAGAAAAGTCCACACCGCCCTCCGTGAATGTAGATACCGTAGCTAAACAATGGGGTCAAGAGTTTAGTAACAGTCTTGGATGGAACTTGGAATATATAGAAGCTAAACCTCAAGATTACGTCTCGTCAGACGATTGCGTGTAAAGGGGGGGACACGTGTATAATAGGAGAAAATCTTAGAATTAAATAAATATACAATAAATAGAGATAAGAGGAGAAGAACAGCATTAAGGCATTAGCCTAATAGAGCAGAGTCTTGGTAAAAACATTCAGGGGTTATAAGAAAATCATACAATAATAACCATATCAAAAAGATAAAAAGATAAAATAAATAAATAAAAATGAATATAACTTGCACTACAAGAATATTCCCTCTTTCTCTTTTCCTTTTTTTTCTTTTCCTTTTTTACCGATCGCGACTGAAAGTATTCATGATTGACATTATTCCTATGCCAATTATAGTGACACTAACGGCGGATAAAATGGGGATTAATGAAGCACCAAACACGCTAACTGGTGGACCGCCACTTTGACTATTAACCCAAGATGATTCTGATTTTGATTTTTTTTCTAAAAGTGAGGCTTGAGCAGATTTAATAGATTCTTCATGTTCAATTCTTTCTTTTTCAATCCTTTTCGAATCCTTCTCTTGTTGTTCCTTTAGATTAATTATATCTTCTAATTGAGTTCGACGCTTAATTTCATCCAATAATTTTATTTCAGCTGCACTAGCACGATGCGATTCTTGGTTCAATTGCGTTTTCATAAATTGAAGTTCTTGTAATATTGAATCTAATTCAATTTTAGCCGCTAATGATACTTCGCATTCCATTCTTAAATTATTTCTTAAAGAATCAAGTGCTTGATCCTTTTCATTTATAATAGTCTTTGCCTCATGAAGATCACTACGAATTCGACTTAATTGACTAGCAATCTTTGTTTGTTGAAATTGTCGTTTTAATTCCAATTGTTTATTAAGTTGTTGTGTCTCTAAAATAGTTTGCATGACCTTTTGCATACTCTGAACTTTGGCGGTACCAACTTTAGTGACATAAATTTCTTGCGATATTTGTTTAACGGCACTTTCAATTGCTGTAGAATTAGAAATACCCGATTTCATGAAAAGCCCACCCATTGTATGTCGAATGTGTAATGCTGATAAATCTTCTAATGTAGTGTCAACGTCACCGAATAATGCCACATCTAGCGTATCTATTTTAGTTCTGCGAGGTGGTACGCGAGAAACAAATCCCCCATTTACTGTGTTATTTAGGTAATTAGAAGTAGATGGGGTAGTAGTGGAAGAAGGAGAAGAAGGAGAAGAAGAAGAAGAAGAAGAAGAAGAAGTAGTAAAAGATGCAGAAGAAGAAGAAGAAGAAGAAGGGGTAGATGGTGAATAATTTGATGATGAGGGTGATGCTGTAGAAGAAGAAGTAGCTGAAAAAGATGCGGTTGTTGATGATGTAGTTGTTGATGATGAAGAATTTCCAGAGTTGTTTAAAACATTGCCATCATTATTCCCAGCAGTTAATAAACTAGTGGAAGAAGGTAAGCTACTTGCTTGTAAGCTGACGATAGATATGCGATCTACTTTAGCGGCGATTTTCTTATGCAGTAAATTAGCACCATCATCACTATGAATGTCAATACCTAATTCCAATACATCACCACGTTTCAATTCATGAGGCGCACTTTCAGTAGTATCAGGCGATAATCGCACATTATTTATATAAGTACCATTACTTGATTTAGCGTCTTTAATCATAACAGCTCTTGTAGCCCTATCTACCCATACTTCGGCGTGTTGACGTGATAATACACGAGAATCGAAAAATCCATTATCAGGATTAGGCAAGGTTTTAGAATTAGTTTGACGACCTAATCGCATAACTTCGGGACCAAAGGGTAAGAATAAGCTTTTACGTTCAAATGTGTTATTAAGCGATACCAGTACTAAAACAATAACGAATTGAGATCTTAAAGATGCTGAATGTTCAACAGCCAAAGTCGTACCTGTACTTTTAGTATTACTTGACCGTTTACGGGGTCGCGGAACCATTCGTGAACTTTCGTCGATAATTTGGAAACCATTTTCAATTTTAGGGTGAATTTCTTCAACTTTATCGTCCTCAATTAAGAAATGTTTATCTTCAACACTGGTATCGTTTGTGGGTTTGATGCCATCGTCTTCAGGTTGGTCCTTAGATTCAGCGATATTTTCAGGTTGAAAGTCAAGAGAGCCATTCACAAAATCATGGAAGGTAGATGAGTTGGTCTCAGAATGAAGAGAATCAATTGTATGACTTTCAGAGGATTGCGAAGGGTGAGTTTCCCGTTTGGGATCATTGCGAATAGACAAGTCATGATGAATAGGGGGATCCTGGTGAGAGTTATTGAACGTTGAAACGGGCAATTCAGTAGCGTCATCATCGGAGTTAAGATTATCCAGTGCAAAGATAGTTTCAGTATCAGACTCAGGATTAACGTCATTGGAATCCACCGTATGCTGTACATTACTTTCGTTTGGAAAAATGTCAGCCCCAACATCAGGCGCAATAACCGCATCAGGGTCTATACCGCCACCATTCAAGCTATCAGAACCAACGGAATCTTCAAAACCAGCTGAAGCGGCCACGAGACTACCATCATTGTCTTCCTCCACCATGCTGTCTTGTTCATCAATATCGATACCGACATTTACAGCGTCCTCAACAGCGTCCGCATCGCGGCCGTCCAAGCCCGGAAAATCCCATTTAGGCAACGAAAATTCGAAAATAGAGTTATTCGCAATGGGCATAGTTATTTCGCTCGAGAATCGGCCTTCAAAGTAGCCGACCAAGTATGATAATTGCGGTCAAACCCGGTTTAATCGGTCTAAAGTACTACCAAAACCGATGCCAAGCTGGAATTGAGACGCCATGCCATCGTCCCATCTTCTGTGTCACGTGATGCTCGATGAACGTTATTTCAATGATTCAGGTGCGATCCATAATATACAACTATTATATCTTGGTTTGGTCTATATACTATTATCAATCCAATTAGACAAGGAAAATATTGGCTACTGAGCTCTATAGTCTTACCAACATGTCATTTTGGGGTAATTTGAGTGCTCCTCTGCGTGCCATGACTTCGGCCACGGCCAAGACCTACATTACCACTCGTAGTTTAAATCTTACTCGTTCATTCTATTCAGCTCAATTCCCCGAGTCTGAAGTTTACTCGGTCAAAGAGGAAGCCATTTTGCGGCCCGCATTATCGCATGTAGCTAAAATGGGATTCACCGACGCTGCGCTCGTTCAGGGATGTCGTGATGCTGGTTATATCGATGCCGCTAGATTAACATTCCCCGGAAGACAATACGCTCTCGTAGAGTATCACTGGCACAACTGTTTAAAGCAAATGTCTCAAGTGGATCTTGAGGGACTTACTACCGTAGAGGCTAGGGTTACTAAATTAGTCACTGAACGACTCATGATGAATCGTCCTATCATCCGCCAATACGCGGATGCGATGGCTCTCATGTCACAACCTGGTAACATTACCACCTCCTTACAACATCTTCATGAAATCTCCGACGAGGTTTGGTGGTTAGCCGCTGATCGCACGTCCGATTTTGATTGGTATACTAAACGGATATCCGTTAGTGCCATTTATACCGCAGCTGAACTTTACATGCTGTCTGACTCTAGTCCGGAATTTATTGACACTCAGTCTTTTGTTCACAATCAACTTCGTCGACGCCAGAATGCTGCTAATACCGTTGATGATGTTATGGAATGGGCTGGTACTAATGCTATCTGGACTGCTAATGTAGTTAAGAGTCTGTGGCTTCGTGGTTGATACGAACGAATGAGCGAAGCGATTGAGGAGTGAGAATAGTATATGTGATTAATTCATAGTCTCTAATATATAAGTAAAAAAACATATATATATATAAGTAAATAAATAAATGAAAATATACATCTTGATCAATATAGACTCCTAACCTGCATCAGCCTTACATATCGATCATCTCCCAATATGATTTAAACAAACAAACGTCAAACAGGCCCACAATAGGTGATATTATCGATACATATCTACACTCAACTCCCCAATCCTCGCTCCGCTCGCCATTCGTCGCCTAAGCTACAGAAGATGTACCCAAGATCTTCTTATATGCCCGCATCCAGCTACATGAGCTCTGACGAATACAATGCTCCTCATTCAAGCTCTCTAAAACCCCATTCGTCAGATTTCAATTCACATCGTCGATCAACATCTCTATCCACCAACTCTGATCATAATTCATCTCTACAGGGGTGTATATCGTCATTGAAGGATACATTATCATCACTAAATTCGGTTATACACAGTTTAGATACCGCCACGGCCGACTTCCCACGTTTAAAATGTGTAGTAAAATTACACAAGGGATTTGACGTAATTGAAGAATCAAGAGCAATCAGGGCTAGAAATGGTTTAAATCAAGCATTTTTACCTAGAATTTATGAATTAGTTGACCGGTTTGAACGTGAAATTATGCTGAGAGAAGAAAGAGAAACGACGTTAAGGACAAAATCTCAATTACTAGCCGCTAGACTGCCTAATGATGAAGAAGAGGAAATAAATGATTATAATAAAACTGGTGAATCCATACAGGCTACCGCTGATCAATTAAAACTTCTCAATAATCTTATAGCTGAGCATGATGATCTTCAATTTCACTGGGAGATGAAACAAGCTCAGGAAAAGAAAGCTCGTAAAAGTATAGCGCCAAGGTCTTTATGACCAATTTAAGAATAATAATTATATAATAATTATATAATAAAAGGAATAAAAATAAACAAATCTAATAATATACACCAATTCACACATACTTTTTATAAACCAACAGCAGAAAAATGTTCTCTAACAACTCACTTTTTCTGGTAAATACCATCAATGAAACTTCTACTAGCCGTGAACGAAAATCCCAGAAAGGGATTTTCAGTCTTTCCATTACTACTCACAGGAATGGATAAACCATCTTTATCTTGAGGTGTCATTGGCATATCAGTAAACTCACTTGAAAAATTCTCTGCCTTAACAGGATCAGTGATAATAGGAACGATAGGTGGTATAATACTAGGATCCCTAGCTTCCAATTTCTTCCAATTAATCTTACGGAAGAATCGACATTTCTTAATCTTCTCAATATCCTTATCGCCAATCCGCTTGGCTGGGTCCTTTCGAAGTAACTTGGATAAGAAATCTTTAGCATCAGCGGAAACATAATAAGGAAAATCAATCTTTTTAATGGCATTAATCTTTTTCAATAATTTATCATGGTCACGACCAATGAATGGAGGATGCCCTATTATAAGATCATGGGTAACACAACCTAATGACCACCAATCAACGGCACCATCATAATCCTTACCGGCCAATACTTCAGGTGCCATAAACTCAGGTGTACCAAGAATACTATTACAAGATTCACCATCAGCGGCAACTTTACTTAAACCAAAATCCGTTAATACTAAATGACCATCAGCATCTAATAAACAATTCTCTGGTTTAAGATCACGGTAAACTACACCAACATTGGTATGTAAATGATAAAGGGCTAAAATCATTTCAGCGACATAGAATGCTACTGTCTCCTCTGGCATCATGTGCTGATCTTCCAAATGATGGAAAAGTTCACCACCCTGAGCGTACTCTAAGATAAGGTATAATTTATCCTTATCCTGAAGTGCATAAAATAATTTAACAATATAAGGGTGACGAACTGATTCAAGGATTGACCGTTCCGTTTTAGTATTCTCTAATGTTTTGGTAGATACCACCATAGAGGCCTTCTTTAGTTGCTTTTGAGCATATAATCTACCAGTAGACCGTTCTTTGACTAACAAAACCTTACCGTAGGTTCCTGTACCGAGAACCTTGATTGGTTCGAAATCATTGGGCACCATTTTACGCAAGTAAGCCGATTCATTTGCAATCTCGTGATGATGAGAATCTAAATAGGCATCATAGGGCGAAGCGGGTGCCAAAGGATCGGCCTTTCGTTGCTCATTGGCCAAGGATGAGATGTACGTTTCATCAATACCTACCTCATAACTAGATGCTAATCTACCAAAGCTACCAGAACGAGGACGAGGCATAGGGATTACCTTGGGCGGAATAGGATTAACGCCATCATCGATACGTGAAACGTTCAGGGCTAGTTCACCAACGGTATCCCCGGCTTCATCAAGATACTCGTCATTATCATCAAAGGGACTATTAGGGTTTCCCACGTGGGCCACCGTCTCACCATGTTGATCAACAGTGATTCTAATTTGGGAAAAATCACGAATATAAGTAGGCGAAGTACAAGAGGAGTCATCCATGGAAGAATTATTATTGTTGATATTCAATGAGTGAAGTTGTTTGGTTAATAATGATTCGCCGCTCGATAAGCGCTGGGACCGCTGCGATGAGGGTCGTTGATCATCGTCACCTTGAAGCATTTGCTCATCATCATCAAAATCGAAAATAGTTGCCATGCTGTATTGTGTGTGATATTGAATTATATCTTAATCTTTATAGGGTTATCCTGATTTTCGGGGTTCATTCGTGAGACGGAATATACGGTTTTTGAACGATATGATAATACAATGCTGCTTACTGACTGAAAGATGCAGTAGGACGTGGGGTGTATAAGATCGGGAAAATATCAAATAGGTGAATTTTATAGCTCTAAATTCAGTGTATATCACTGGTTCATAAGCTTGAAGGGAAGAATAAGTAAGCGGGATCCAGGAAGGATCGAATTATTGCAATTTTTTGTGTCCTTCAAATGATGAAACCGTAAGAAACCAACTTTAAAGCGCTTAAAGAAGGTTTCAGAGATTAAAATATTGGGAGAATTAAATTTGAAGAGAAGCGGTTCGAATCTGGGGCCGGCCACACATTTACACGTCCCATCTCTTTTCACCCTTGCGACTATTGTCCATACACATACATATATATACATATAGAAACCTCATCAAAAATGTCGACAACTACTACTATGGATGAAACCGCATTTGTGGATGCGTTCGTTAATTTGCTCACTGCCACTACCTCCGTGCACCATGACCATAATTACTGTCCCGAACCCTCATCATTGACTCAGGGCCCCGTTAGTCTGAACAAGATGCCCCAGGCGAAGCGCAAGGTATCAGCTAACGAAGGTACTAACGCCATCTCTGAGACTGAGACTGAGACTGCCAAGATTCAATTGTCTTTCAAGTCCATTCGGGCTCCTAAGTTTGCATACACAATTAAGGATAAACTCTTTGCGGCCACAGAGACAGTTTATTCTGTTAAGGAGGCTTTATTGGCGGCCTCTGATTCACCTTTAACCGATGCTAATGTGTCACATGGTAGTATTAAATTGTTAATCAAGGGTAAAGTTATCCCCGATGATAAGAGTCTGGGCGATTTACTGAATGAAGATAGTTCCAACGCCATTGCCTTTGTGGTTATGGTATCATCCACTCCCGCTTCAACTGCTCCCTTAGCCGCCGCGGATCCGGTATCTTCTACACCAGAGACTGAGATGATGATTGAGACCATTGCTAGTGATATTGATGATGCTCTATGGTCCGAAATCGCTGCCGTTATCGGGAATCGGCACTCATCAGCCAAGACTAAGGCTATTGTAGACATTCTTAAGGAGAAGTGGATCATATGATTAATTTATATATGTATATGTATATATTCTATTTAATATCTATACCCTGTCTATGCCATCATTTCACTTCGCAAGATAACAGTCATCATGAGCCATGTGGGCTCGTTGGCGTGAACGGCCAATTTAAGTAATTTATTAAACTCTGAACCTAATAAGCGCAAGAAGCAACCCTCGACGGAACCATTAACTACTAAAAAATCTCTCATTACCTGTCGAACGTGTCGACCACCCTCCCTGGTTGTTTTATCTATCAAATGGTTAGGATCAAATATATCGGTCCCTGAGGCAGGCGGTGATGCGAGATAATTCTGAATGGTACCAAAAGTCCTTTTCGGATAAATTATACACTGTTTTGATTGAAATTTATCAACAACTTCACAAGTGGTTTCAAATCCAATTATATCTATAACTGTACTTAACTTTTGTCCTCGATCTAATATGGATCCGTAGTAAATAGCCGGACAATTATCAAAATTTAGCCTCAATTGAGTAAAATCAATAATTTCACTACAACTGTTACTCAGAGCCTCATATACGTGAGCGGGGACTCTGGTAAACGAACCCCTTGATTCTTGAATATAATTCGGTAATTGGCTTAATTGATATAATACTGCCAGGTATAATTGAATGTTTGGTCCCTGATTATCGTTAATGATATTCCAATATTGATTGATTATCTTAAGTATATTGACAATAACTTCAACATCCTCCCATTCACTTGTCGTAATTTTGCATTCTTGAAACTTCATTTGCGAACCGCTGATAAGTGTGATTAGAGATCTATATTTTAGGGCTATAGTTAAAATCTCTAATGTTCCTCTCCAATCAACGCCAAAGGGGTAATATAATGGGTCAACGTGTGAAATTCCCAAAGTTTTACCCATTTTTATCCATTCGGATCGTCGAGGTTTGTCCAGAGAATAGTAATTAAGTATATATCTTAAAATGCCAATAGAATCGTTTCCTCGAACAAAGTGCTTTGAATCAGCTAGCTCATCATTTGGTGATACTAATAATAAATCCATTGAATCTGATTTACCGATAAAATGGTTCGCCAAGTCATCAATAATATCAGATAGAGATTTAACAGTAAATATTTGTTTTTGTTTTGATAAAAATGGTGTAACATCTTTGAAAGAATAAAAATTAGAAAGCTTTTCTGGAACTATAGCCAAAACAGATTCAAAATTAGTATTACCATTACTAGCATAAGTAACACTTATTAATTTCCGTTCACAGTTTAATTTAGTCAAGGTATTGAATACTATACCTGCAATTTCCAATGATGATTCATCAACTAATTGTATATTTAAACTAACCACACGGAATTCTAGTAATTTTTCCCTTTGTGTCATGTCGTCGTCTGACCAAGTGCCAAATACAAACAGACCAAAGAGTCGATGCGACGTCTCATGACTCGTAAGTTCACTAGGGCGTTCAGTTACAGACACTAATTTAAGTGAAACCGCTAATGATCTACATGAATCACTTAGTAGTTGATTCAGATTGAGGCCACGTCGTTCGTAAAGACTCGTTACTTGATCCATCAAACTATCGACACTAGTAGAGGGGTTTATGTTGATTAATTTTCCTAAAAAGGGAGAGCTGAAGATAATACTAGCCGGTTGTAAATTGGATATAAGCCAATTTAAAACATCATTATCATTAACATGTGATTTTAAGCATTTAATGGTTTCAGAGTGAATACTGTCATTCTTACGTTTAGTTTGTGAGTTTTGATGATCAAATGCTTGATATGCCGCCATCCATATTTGAGATTTAACTTGATTCATACGATCCTTGATGCTTGTCTCCCTATTAGATTGAATCAATGAAGTCAATTTACGTTTATGTGGAGCTGTGCGTTCCTTTTTAACCGGCGGTATGAGTCCTGAGTGATCTACAGTCCCGATTTGATCGATAATACTAAGCGATGGTTTCGTCCTCGTTACCACATTGACAGCTGATCGAAAATTTTCGTAAATTCTGGAATAATCGTGACTACGTAAATATTTATCCCCAGGGAATTTTAAACCAGGTTCATTTGATGATTCCTTTGAGGAATTCTTATTCTCATTTTGTATGGAAGGAGAACGGGGGATAGAAGCTTCAGTTTGAGAGTTAAATATGGTTTTCATGTTTACTTGACTACGCAAATTACGAACCCTAGGCACATCAGTGGATTCCGTTGCCCGTTGATAAGCAGTAATAGACGAGGGTATAGTGATTTCATTTTCATTATCATCTTCCCTTTCCATGTTATGGCCGTTGTCATTATCTTGGGTACCAATGGACGTTGCTTGGTATTCATAGTAATTGAGAGATGGTACCGTTGCGTAACGTTTCGATGGTATAGGCTCCTCAATGCTACGATCTGGTGTATTGAGTTTAGATGTAGGTGCAGATTTAGATAAGAATCTAGCGGTTGATTTCGATGCAGGGGTAGAAGATCTCATGGTCCTGGGCCTTCTAAGGGCCATTTTAGAAGAATGAGGTCTTAATGTAGATATAACGCTAGCCTTGTTTTCAAAATTCGGTGTAGTTGACACTGATGAAGTTTGACTCTGAGGTATAATACCTAAACCCTCACCATTATCCGGACCTAAATCGGACGGCGAGGGAACACCAGATATATTAAGTATTGGTGAGGTCAAAACCACGCCCTGGGGTATGTATCGAACTAACTTTTTATTAATACGATGCTCCCTTGGTTTCCTTTGACTTTGAGAGAGTGAGTTGGAATTTTGAATATCATCATCACCAGCGTCATCAAAGGCTCGATTCCAGGGTTTACCGGATTCTGACTCTGATTTAACCTTCACTGGCGTACTTAAAGCTACCTCGGGTTCATCAATGACATTTGTCTCATCCTTGACCCTAACGATAGCCGGATTTGGCTTTTCTAACTCTGTCGCGCTGCCATTACTTACTATGTCTGTATTCAGTCCATTCGTTTCGATCTTAGACACGGTCTCAGTTCGCGATACCACCACCCTAGATCGCGGGTTAGCCATCTGTTTCAAGCGTGCCATACTAATCGAGTCTTCCCATCAAAGTTCTTTGGTAATATATATATTTACACGAAACCCACAACACCCAATACTCCAATTAGTCCTGACAACCGTTACTAAGAGCGGCGCGGATTTTGAGTTTGGAAGAATAAAAGGCTGAAAACCCAATCACGCAATATTGAGCCTGATCTTGACCTTATACAAGTGACAAAGTAAGAGGAAGACAGAGTAGAAGAATCATGAATGCTGTAGATGATACTTCGGTGCTATTGCACGAACATGATCAGTTTATACCTGGTGAGTAGAATATAAGTGAGAGAGACGGATCATTTTTTTGGAAATTTTACAAGACTAAGAACTAACAAATTATAGACGATGTGCCCAGTTTATTGACCATTATCGTAGAGACTCATCCTGGGACATGGGCTCGAATTAGTGGCACAATATCATTCCAACAGGTACTTTCATCGCTACTGATCTTCATCAATGCTCATTTGGCGTTGCACAATAATAACAAAATTGCCGTTATCGGTTCACACACTGATTACGCCAAATTCATCTATCCACCGACAAAACCGGTGACACCAGTGATGGTGCGTGATGGTTCACCTGATGACTCAGTGGAACCTACTCCTGAGCCTAACCAGGGTAATGTGCCACCATCTGATGCCAGTTCTAATATGTACCGTCAGTTCCGTGAAGTCAATGAAACCGTTATCAATGGACTTCAGGAGCTAATGGTACCTAATGAAGGTGAATGCCCAAGCCATGGTCCTGACCATAATAATGATTATACGCCTCGTGAATCTAAGAGTGCCATAGCTGGTGCTCTGAGTTTGGCATTAGCTTACACCAATACCAGTCTATTATCTAATGACGATCAACTCGGTATGCGAGCAAGGTTCCTCATTGTCAGTGTCTGTGAGGATCTTTCATTCCAGTATATCCCTACTATGAATTGTATTTTCGCCGCTCAAAGGATGAAAATCCCCATTGATGTCTGTAAGCTCAGTGGTGATACTATTTTCTTACAACAGGCATGCGATACAACGGGAGGGATTTATATGAAGATACAGCATCCGAACGGGTTGATTCAATATCTTTTATCAGCGTTTATTATTGATCCTAACTTACGGCCTTATGTGAATTTACCGACACAGAAGGATGTAGATTTTCGCGCCGAATGTTTTGTCACTAAACGAGCTGTAGACGTTGCCTACGTATGTAGTGTTTGTTTGTGTATTATTAGTGTCATTCCTACGACAGGCCTTTGTCCGACATGTGGTATTAAATACGATAATGGCACACTACAAACGCTACTGAAAAAGCCCGTGGTTAGTAAGAAGGCCAAATTGAAAAAGAAGAAGAAACCATTGGATTCAGAATCTGATAAACCGGTTGTTGAGTGAATATCAATGAAATACTTTTCAATTATACATACTATATAAAGCATATACACTATTATTAAATATACTGTATCAACTAATTTGCTCTTTGAACGAGAAATTCATATCTTGAGCTAAATAAGTGAGTCTATTAACTTCAAGGATTTCGCTTAATTATAACTAATGATTCCAGGAGAATATGAAAATACACTGTGTCCTGTTTCCTTGTGTACAGTTTTATTATTATCCAAATCTTCGAAAAGCCTCAATGACACGCTAATCAAGGTGAAAAGAGCGTTATTTAAAATAGTTATTTATATATTTAACTGAAAGAAAAAAGTATTTCTTTTTCTTCCATCAATAAATGTGTCAGCTAACCAGTTAGTCATGAACTTAGTAACGCTGAACCATTCATTCATTCATTGCACGTCATTGATATTTCATTCGAGAAGACTCATTTGGTCATCGAGCAGACCGTGCTCGATAATAGAAAACATAAACGTCTAAAACATTAATTAGTATGATAAATTAATCACATTAAACCCCAATATAATGAATTCTTACCTACCTCAGGGTATTTGTGAACATTAATCATATGAATTCGTCGTTGATCAGGATTGGCGCACAACTCGGGACATGATTCCACAAAGCAGGCAAACTGGGCCGTTAGTCAATGGTCTTAAAGCATACAACAAGCTATAAACATATATTTATAATGTAGTTTTCTTGCTTTTACTTTTATTTACACAACATACGATGGGGAGGTTTCGCGCTTGACGGATCAGGGCAAATGGATCATGATGTTCAGCCAAGTGCAGATCAAGGAAGCGCGAGGAAGGGAATCCGCGATCACATTCAATACAGCAAAATGAATGCACTTGATGATAATGGGACTCGTAGGCTCCGTAGGATTCAAACACACACGGTGCCAGTTGGCAATGAGGGGGCAATCGGCAAATTAATTGGAGATTATTCGAGACATTAGAGTACTCTGAACCAGTATTCGAACCATTCTTAGTCCATTTAGAATTCGAATATCCTGTCAAATCATCATCTGAACCCGAATCAGTCGATTGTTCCAGTACCCGTTTGGCCATATTGATGATTTTCTAACGGCTTTAAGCGAACCGCTTTAAAGCGATTTGTCCCATCTCAAAGTCTTGAATTCACGCCGCTGCCGATTGGAAATCAGGCCGTTCCTTCAATTGTCAGAAAGATATTACCCCACGTATATATATATTTCTTATATACATATATATCATGACTAGTCCCTTAGTCTTTTCTGCACCCCTGGACACTGCTTCAGCGATGGCCGTTTCCCCCGATACGATACCGACTAATCGTAGCAATTACATGTCAGTGTCCTCACTGCTGGACGATGATGCCCCTTCGAACGGGTCTGAAATGACGAGTTCAATCGAGCCTTTAATTTCGACCATCAAGAATACCAATTTCGAAGAATCCATGCCATCTGATAACACAATCATTAGCTCTGCGTCTGGTATCGCTGAGATCACCGCTCCAGAACCGACGCCGCTGAGATATGCATCGTCTGGCCGTATCGCGTACAAGAGTTTTAAGAAAAAGTACCGCAAGATGAAGCTACAGTTTGATCGAGCCATGTTGGAGTCGGATGAACTGTTTAAGGCTGATAGCCATGCCAAGGTAATTTTAAACAAATTAATGCGACAAAATAGGTATGTTTTTTTCTTATTTTAATTTTTTACTTCTTTTTCATTAACTTATATGCTAATTATTCCATTTAGTTCACTGATGGATATAATGTTAGCTATGAATAATGGTGGTCATTTAGCGCCAGAATTTCTGGTCCCGCTCGATGCTTCGCTAGCTTCAGCTTCAGCTTTAGCGGACTTGGACTTGGACGAAGATACTGTACAAGACTATGCAGATGATTTTGCCTTTTTAGATCAAGTTTACTTCGAGGCCGAGTCTGATGAAATAATTAGTCGTCCCCGACGTAATCCTATGTCTATCTTAGCCTGGTTGAAACGTAATCACCCACATGTATTCTTTCAAGGTGGTAATATGAATAATTTGACCTTGAACGTAGCCGCTACGAACGCCGCCAATCAATCTTCCGATATTGATCGAGTGGCCGGTGGCAATACTGCCGATGATTCTAATTTGGCCGGCCCTAATGGTAATAAACAAATCAAAAAGAGACGTGCACCACTTGCAAAGGACCCAAATAGTGATCCTGCAGCGATAAAATCTAAAAAGCGCAAGAATATAAAGGGCGAAGATGCTACGACGACATTCCCCACAGCCCCAGTAACGACAGAGCCTATTTCAATAATAACGGCATCTACAGCGCCTATATCTACTACAGTTTCAATGTCAATATCTGATATGGTGGATCCTGCATTGACTGGTTTATCATCCTCTGACTCTTCAACGACAGAGTTTTAGCCCGTCTTTAACGATTCGGTAATCGCTGATCCTAATTTTAATCCATTGCTATAGTGGTAACTATAAATTGCATATATAAATTGACTTTTAATAAACACAACCCTCTTTCATGATAAGACGCGTAACTTATATCCCACCAACTTGGAAGACGCGGCAGACGCGTTTTTTATAGAATCCAAACAACAACATCGGTTTCTTCATTAAATAGGTTAATATGACATCTAGAATCGCTTTAAATATTCCCGAGACCTTGGATTCGTTCGATTTACATGTATTGCCCTGTAAAATTTATCAGTCGGGCCCCGTTAATGCCAAGCAATACTTTATCATTGAACAATCTACCACGGAAGACAACGAAAAGATCAAATACAGTCAACATGATATCACTTATTTCCGAGGACGTAGATTATTAGGCAAACGATTAACTCTCGATGACAGATACACCGGGGTTGTTTTCTCTGAACAAGCCGGGTCAATATCTGATTCCTTGCCGACATCTCATGACGAAGTATACGATGAGTACAATGAATACAATGACGACATGGGTTTAGAAGGCAAGGACACGCCAGAATCTCTTTATAAGAACAACGGTACCGATGAAGCAAAGACTACTTGGGAGGCCACTAAAACCTTCAAGGCAATAACCGTATGGGGTCATGAATCCTTACCAGATGTAGAGGATCCATGGATTGCTGGTATTGATGAATGGGCTAATTTGGCTAATGCTGTAAGTTAAATCTATAATGGATAAAAATTATTTCGTTCCTGTTCTGGATTGATATCTGGAATGATATTCGTCTCAACTTTATTTTTATTTACTAACTAAATTACAGATTCATGCGCCTCTTTCCTAATCATGCCGATCATGGATTCTCAATTGAAGAATATAGCCATAGCCATAACCATATATATATATGTATATATGTAAAATTGTCTTCATTCTCTAGTTTATTTGGATGAGTCTATTGGCTTCACCGTCGCGTGAAACTCCCACCGTGCCTTATCGCTATCGATCGCGGCTTTAGATTTTATACTCCTATTTTGTATTATAGAACCTGATAATAAATATTTATCAATATATGACTTCTGTAAACACCATCCCATCTCTTGAAATACCATTTGTGCATCAAAGGGACTCGCCGGAACCGGCATTTCGTGAAAAACTTGTGAAAAGAACCAAACTTGAGTCATCACCTCACCCACCAGCAAACGAAGAAAATGACATAGTCACCACGAAAAGACTCACAATAGATGATTTACCCCTGGAAACGATAGGTCTGATAGTCGACCAGCTTGGTGATACATCATGGGAGTCGCTGGTGATGCTATCATTAACCAACTGGAATCTCCGTCAGGTTACACTAAGAAGATTGTTTGAAACTGTTTACATAAACTGGGATTCCATGGAAAAATTAGTGAATGATTTAGAGGGTTCATCCAAGTACTTGGCTGGTAATATTCATACGATATCTATTACTGAGTCCTCATCTCGCGGTGAATGGCAAAAGGCCAAGTTATTGAGTAAGTTAATTCTCATTACTAATTTACGAGAATTGAAGATTATTACCTCAGGATCGTCAAGTTGGCTTAAATATGTCGCGGGCTCGCCCACTTTATGCAAATTATCCGTTAAGAGTAGCATTATTAAAAATAACGAACTGGATCAAAGAAGGCGTAATAATTCTATTGGTGCCCCCATTACCCTTGAAAGTGAATTGGATATAATGAGTGGTGATAGCTCGGCAGTAAAATTACCACAATTTGATATTGATCATTTATCAAACTTTATTACTGTTACCGACCTTTGTCTTCAGGGGTTTAATGTGTCCCGAGAGTGTGGTCTATACCCGGATAATGACCTTGAAAAAAGTACTGATATCAATACTACAAAATCCAACATTCAACGACTTCATTTGAGGAACTCTATATGGAACTATCCATATCAAGTAGATCACTTTTCTGATAATTTGTTGTACCTGACCGTTACTTATACTGACACTTATCGTGCTTTAACATATTATGAACGTCTTAAATCACTCGCACAATGTCCACCGCCGTCTCTAAGAGCATTTGCTCTACATTTAGTCGGTAGATCTCCCATAACACAAATGGCATGGAGACCGTTATCTCATCATCACTGTTTAAAACTCCAATCACTAAGTATCAAAGGATTTATGCTCCCTGAACTATCATACATAACTCAATTGCCCTTATCATTAAATGAACTACATTTTGAAATGGCCTTATTAGAGAAAAATCGTGTTTCAACAAATGCATATTCGCTAAGGAAACATTATTTAAGAGAATCAAATAGAAACGATCTAAAACTTACTATTGACGTCGTTTATTGGCAGGATGATTATGTGGCTCCCATGGAGAGTACGTGGCAGAGTGCACCTGATTATGGTGTGTATTGACGAACTTCGATTTCGAGCGAAGCGAGAAGTGAGAAGTGAGAGGTTTATCAATAATTTAACTTTACCTGATACTCCTATTAGTAATGCCAGTTTTTACCTTCACTCTAAATCGATTTTCCCAGATTTTCGCGAGAGTGAGTATTTTATTCTCTTGAATGTTACGTCTATGCTCATTCGCTACTGCCATTTTGTGTATATACCGTGTATCCACTCACTACTCGCTTTGCTCGTAATTCATTACATCTTTGTATAGTATTGCGTTTTATTTTATCCTGCATTTTACCCTTATTTAACTTAAATTAATTATAATTTTAATCATTACACGACTACGCAATCACCAAATCCGTACATTACACGTTCCACTTCTCTTCTTACTCTAGACCAATCCTCACGTCTTTGTACGAATTCATAAATTTCATCAGGTTGAAAAATTCCACCAAATCGTGTCATATCACTAAGTAACATACCAAGGGCCTTTGAATCCTTACCATCAATAAGATAAATTTGTCCTAGGGCCTTTAAACCTGCAAAATAAGGTGTTAGGGGCTTTTGCTTTAATCCCAATATAAATGAATAATAATAATTTAAATCGCTAATTAATGGGACTGATCCAGGTACTGAAATTGTCATCGTCTTTAAATGTTTACAGATTGATCCAAAGAATCTTACCCCTAATTCCTGTTGGAAGACATCAAGGGTAGCCTTTTCAGTTGAACCAATTAATAATTTCATGTGAATTGATAATAAGTCAACAACTTTTATAGCCACTTGAGTAGGTCCAACGTTATTAGTTGCTATCTCCATTGACCATTGTGATAATTTTGATTTTAATTTTGACGATTTTGATGACTTCGACGATTTTGATGACTTCGACGATTTTGATGACTTCGACGATTTTGATGTTGTCGCCGGTGAACTACCACTACTCATATGTAAGGATTCTGGTAAGGGATTATAATCACTTGCTAATTGAACGGTAATAAACATGAAATCAATTTGTTCCATTAATACATCAATACCACAACTAAGACCATCGGCCACACCATCATCTAGCATTTGTTCAAATTTACGCTTACAATTGACCGCGGGTGATAAGAAATCATTACGATCAATTAGTTTCCTACCAGCAAGTTCTTGTTCAAAGAAAACATGTAACATCTGTTGAATAAGATCACCAATATTAACCAATTCGGCAAAAACCGCAAGGGGATCAACGGTTACAGCTGGTTTACTATTAACTTCACCATTAAAATTTACTTCACCTACATTAGCGCCATCAAATTCTCTGATTGGATTTTTGTTATCATGATACTCCTTTAATCTCTGTAGCGCCTTTTCGAACCCCACCTTGACATGTTGACCACCTAAAATATTAACAAGGGTTACGAATACCGTTTCGCATTGTTCACGGGTCTCTGTGCCAATTTGACCCTTAACACAAACAAATAATTTCATCCGTTCAATACTATTACGTGCTGCGGTGATCAAGTTTAATGCCAACTCTAAACTGAATAAAACATTAATACCTTCTAATTTTTTCATCATAATAACCGCTTGAGCCTCAAATTCGGTCGTGGGTAAGTTCAGAGTTTCAGGAGTGATTGTAATATCAATGTTTGATTCATTGGGCGTTGGTAAACTACTCGAGAGTTGTGATGATGTTCGTTCAGTTGTTGTCATTGAAGCAGCTATATTAAGATTAGATGCGGATTGAACCTCTGATTTCGATGACAGGCCAAATGGATTAGCGAAAACTCGCTTAAATGATGACAAAAAGTCAACTTTATCACTTTCCTTTGATATATTACTCAAGTATAATTGCTCAGTCGCAATTTCTTGATTTGCCGTTTGTTGGTCAAATTTTTCAACTTCGGATAACGCGTAGGATTCAAAGGCACTTAGTTCTTCAGTTAAATAACTATCAAAGAATAATTCATATAGTTTGTTAATATTGTATGCTAGTTTGGTTTTATAATTTTCTCCTGCATTTGACGAAGGAGCTAATTTCTCGAGAAAATGGAATAAAGATATGTATAATCTTGGGAAAGTTTCCAGATAAAGCATAGTATGTTTCTCCTTTGTGTGTTCTAAAATTGATGACACTAATTCTGCAATCATCTCATTAAATATTTGTTCAACCAGTGCTAAAACCGCGGGTACGTTAAGTGGAAACACCTGATCCAGAATTTTCGTTTGCTGATTGATTGATGTTGTTAATGAAGTTAAAAAATGATCAAAATCATGTTGCTTAAAATTACCCTTTTCACTGAAAAAATCTGACGGTTTAAGATTATTTTGTTCATTTTGCATTATAAACTTTTGAGCAAATAAATCAATGCATGATCTTTTACTGTTAAGACTAATAAGAACGTTAACGTATCTCTTGACAGATCCTAGATAATCGCCCTTATCATAACCTGATTCTAATTCTTGTAAGGCCGCGTTTTCAAACATTTCCATTGCACTAGTTACTCTGATAATATTATCTTCACGATGGGTGTCCATATCGTCGGCGGGAGCAAATATCCTCAGACATGATAGAATCTTGGCCTGATCTTCCGGTTGACTGAAGTACCGAAATATGAGTGAATCACCAAACTCTAAACAGTCTACAAGATCATAATAGAAGGGTGCTAATTTAACGAATATTTTCATGAATTCAATCCGCGCATGACCATACTCGCTTTTGAAATTATCAAGGGCATCCAGTGGTGATTGTGATTGTAATCCTTGATCCAAGAGCAATTCATTGTTCTTGGTTGGTTTTAGTGTTTTTTTCTTTACCTTGGACTCTAAGCTATAATCTTGAAAGAGATCAAACAAATTTTGACCATGACCAGAACCCGTGAGTGTAACGTTCTTGACCTCATCTATAGGCGCTTGTTTGAAATCATTCCACTCATCCTCATCCTCATCATCAGCAATTGCGAAATTATCGCTGCTAAAAAGGACTTCAGGCTCCTTACCTTTCTCTTTCTTTTGCGTATCCCGAGAATTTCCCTCGAATCTCTCGGGCTGAGAACGCCGTAAGGCTGCCCGAGCTTCTTGATCATTCCAGACCCCCATATTCTGTAATTTGGTCATCCATATATCCTCAGTATTTACCACCTGACGACATTTCTTCGATGCCAGCGCTAATTGAAGCAGATCGGGTACTGCCAAATACTTCACCGTGTGCGGGAGCACTACCTTGAAGAACCCGGCTAACGATCTGTAATCTGACGAAGTCTCCATGAAACCAATTGTATTCTATGAATCGTTTATGAACCTGAAGATATATTTAATATATATATATGATATACCTATAAGATAGATCGTTCAGCTTATCGGCATGCGCGCTGTCCGGTATTGGGAAGTTCCGATGGGACCAAAACAAACACCCAACCTAAACATCGTGGCTGATCTGACCCTTTGAAGGCCCTGAAAGGTATACATTGACTCGAATCGCGGAACATCATCACTAAAGAGCGCTATTTCAAGTTAATTTTCTCGGCCATAACCATCATTACACCTTTAAATGGCCGCTATTCTCAATTCTCCGCGTGAATTGGAGGCGGTAGCCTGTAAAATTGTTACTATTTCGGGTACTTACGATCCGCAACTAAGACTACCCATTGCCGTTATTGATTCTACAGCGTTCCCGTCATCTAGCTCCAATGCTTATCTGGCTCTGATCCCCTATGCTATCAACTTGT
Source organism: Nadsonia commutata (assembly GCA_030563525.1). Lineage (NCBI taxonomy): Eukaryota > Fungi > Ascomycota > Dipodascomycetes > Dipodascales > Nadsonia > Nadsonia commutata. Next base: position 163,613 of record JAKUCD010000015.1, read on the forward strand.
TACCAACGATGGATTATGTACTCTTGTTTTTCGCCTGTGGGGCCCCGAATAAGCCCAGTTGGTCCTGGGTCACTAAGACCTATGGTATGCTGGAAACCGCCGTCAAGAAACGGGTCAAGAAGATATATGTAGTACATGAAAGCTGGTGGGTTCGAGCCGTGAATGAGATGCTTGGGGGGATTATTTCTACCAAGTTTAAGAATAAAGTAGTTCATAATTCTGACTTATCGGACTTGGCTAAACATATTGATATCACTCAAATCAACATCCCAGTGGCCGTGTATTTGCACGATCGTAAAGTAGAACCTTGTATTACAGTACCTCGACATAGTCTACCTATATTTGGGGCACCACTTGATGTTCATAATATGCCTTATATGTGGAACGATATTCTGAGTTATCTCAGTAAACCAGCGCACCATGTTGAGGGTTTATTCAGGGTGCCTCCACGTAAGGAGACATTGGATATCGCTCGCGAAGCTTACGATAGAGGTCAATTAATGGCAATAAGGGACTTTGGACCTCATATAGCAGCGTCTTTATTAAAATTGTACCTTCGCAAACTTCCTCTGCCCGTTATTGGAATTACTTCCATTACCTTGCCCATGCGAGATACCTTTGAATACTCTTTATCGGTTCTTCATTCCATTCCAAAGTCTTCATTGTATATTCTTAAATCTATTATAGGTTTATTTGTATCTGTTGTGGATTCTTCTCATACTAAGCATACACCGTCATCATTATCGACCTGTGTAGCAGTTAATTTCATTAGTGGGTCCTCAGCCACTAAGGAGAATAGTGTTATAGTTATCCGATTTATTCGTAACTTGATTGAATTTTGGCCACAACTTTCAAATTCAATCCGTCAAATTCTAACGGTGGATCCGCCCTCGCCAGTTAAATTATCAGGTACTGATGAACCAGATAATCCATTTTGTACACCACCGGCTAAACCTTCTCGGGCACTTGATTTGTCACCACTTATAGGCGCTATTAAGACCCCTGGTTTCAATGATCCGTCCACGAAAGGTATTACTCCAAGGGTTCATCTTGATCCTGATGATTCATTAGTCTATGGTGGTGATGATTATGACTCTTCATTTATTTATGAAAGTCCTACAAAGACACGTAATAGTAAAGGGAATGACTTGAACTTGGGGGTTAATAATATTTCTATAAGTCCCAGAAAAAAACCTGTTTTCAAACCTTACTTGTCATCCACATCGGGATTATCTTCAGCATCATTAGATCAGATTAAATCATTTAGTCAAAATCTCTGTTTACCCTCATCATCGGCACCATCATCTATCAGATCTGTATCTTCTTCTGATCCCACATTAGCATCGCTTGTGTCCACATTAGCATCAACATCACCACCAACATCATTATCATCCACATCTTCAACTGACGTCACGGAATATGTTTCTTCAAAATCAAAATCATTTGCCGATACGATACCAAAATCGATCAATACTACTACGACAGCTCCACCACCACCACCGCCTCGAGTAGTTTCAGGATCAGGAACAAAAACACCATTAATGGCATCTTCACCTAACATTTCACAATCAACGTCACGCAATTCATCAACTATTTCAATAAAGAATCGTTTTCATAAAAAACCAAAACCATTACCGCCACTTGAATTCGCAATGGAATCACCAACATCCATTGAACCAAGAAAATTTGGTCCGGGTGCCAAAGTTGTTGTATCAACCAAGCGTGGTAAAATGGTTGAAGAGTTGGCTAAATTGTATGAAGAGAAAAGTCACGAACGAATGAGCGAAGCAACTGAGTGAGTATTCACACTCGAATTCAATTGGTGTATACCTGAGTTTGTATTTATCGATGCATACCTGGATTCATATTTGTTTTACTTGTTCGTCGCTTCGCTCCTCACTTAAAATCGTATAATTATTATTATTCTAAAAGTCCTATATAAATAAATCGAAAAATCGTTCATAAAATTAACACCAATCATCATCATCATCATCATCAGCCCAATCAAGGGTACCCTGTTGCATATTTTTCATCATATTTTCATATTGAGCACGTAATTCTTCTTCAGTATATTTAGGTTGTTCCTTTTTGACAGCAGAGGCAGAGGCAGCGACTGGCTTTTTGTTTGTCTTTGGTACCCTTTCAGGGAATAAATCTTGTTCACGAGTTGATCTTTGTTTGGGTTGAATATCATTTCGGGATCTATCATTTCGGGATTGATCATTTCGGGATCTATCATCTCGGGGTCTATCATCCCTATAACTTTGTTGCTGTTGTTGCTGTTGTTGTTGTCTTGGTTTAAATCTTTCTGATAAATCATTTTGTTTTTGTGTATCCCATTCTCTTACTGGTCCATTCAATTTCTTAAGTCTATTTCTTTCCCTCTCAGTATCAAGATTATTAATTCTATTCTTTTCATAAACTTGAGAATTTTCCTGGTCCGTTTTTTCTTCACTCTGACTACCACCAAGTATCTTTCTAAATAATTCATCATCACCTTTCATTGATCTATTTGGCCCCCTGGTTTTGGGTTCATTTAAACGAGGTGATTCCTTCAAGGGGGTTACAGGGGTTACGATCGTCGCCGGTTTAGCCCATCTTGAAGAACTTAGACCATTTCCGATATTATTGGTAGGTTTAAGTACTGATTTTGGTTCAATAGATTCTTTGATTGGTGTAGGTTCGGCAATGGGTCCGACGGCGGGTTCAACTTTGTGGCCACTCATTCTAGCAGCAAAACTCCTTGCCTCAGCCGATAATTCAAAATCTTCATCATTATAATCACTACTATAATATTCATCATCATCTTCATTATATTCATCATCTTCATCAGTTTCCCATTCAATCTCTGATTCATCTTGGCCTGACTCTTCTTTTGACTCGTCTTCTTCCTCTGATTTATTATTAGTTGACCCTAATCTTGCAGCGAAAGCCTTACCAGCCGCTGGTATTTCGTTATCATCTACATCATCATCATCATTATCAGCGCTTGATGGTCTTGTTAACGTCTCCTCCTCTGACGCCGCCTCCGACACTGAACTCATCACTGATGATGCCATACTAGAGCGACTATCAGGGGGTGAGGGAGCTTTTTTAACAGATTTATCATTATTACCATTTTGATTTAAATCACTCTTTGGTGCCCATCTTGAATTTAATAATCCATTTGACATCTTTGAAATTTCTTTAATATCTCGATTATGTATATATTTATTAACGGATTTTTTTTTAATGCATTAATCAGTTTTATTATCGAGAGGTTAGGGTATTTGGATCATAACCTTGTATTTGGTATAGTGTAAATCTAATGTAAATTCTATTATTTCTAATTCTTTTTTTTTATTTATATATTGTTTTAGATTTGTCTTGTACTCCATAATGCCTTTAAATCGCGCCTTTTATGTGCCATTTCTTTCCATCCTGAAACTTCCTCTTCATCATCATCATCGCCGTCGTCGTCGTCTTCATTTTGTAGTTGTGGAGGATTATAATACTGACGGGGTTGAGATATATTTTCATGCTGATGTTGTGATTGTCGTGGTTGTTGTGGTCGCTGTGGTTGATGTTGATTATTGTTATATTCAAATTGTGAAAATTGATTCAAACTTGAAATACTTCTACCACTACTCATTCTATTATGAGTCTTTTGATATTGATATTCTGGCATTTGAGGCGGTGTTGGTGGATAATTTAACATTGTACCATGAGATCCTGTCCTTTTATGATTATTATGCGGCATATGTGGTTGTTGATATCCTGACATTGAATGAACACGATCATTTTCATAGTATTGAGGCATGGATGGCATACTGGGCATACTTGGCAAACCATTTGGCATCCCATTTGGCATACTTAATCTACTCATATGACGACCATACCTTGGTGCCTGAGTTGGAGCATTATTATTATTATTATTATTATTATAATTAGGTCTAGGCGGTTGACTCATATTATAACCCCGATTAGGTCGTTGTGATAAATCATAACTATTCCAACGTTTTCTTGCACCAGCTGCTGGATTGAACGGGGGGGTCATTGTTGGTGAATCAGATTGATCAGGAATTGAAACATTATTGTTATTCAAATTAATCATTGAACGCCGATTTAATTTTGCTTCCTCTTCACGAGCAATTTCATTAATTAATCCTCTACCTTGGGTTAATTGACCATCTTCAAGCATAAATGTATTTGATAATCGTTTATTTGCCGATGGACTTGCTCTTCCATTCATGGGTGATGATGGTCGATAAAGTGCATCACTATCCTCTTGATGACGTGCAGGTGATTGAGGTCTATTTCTAGTATTAAATGAGATTGATCCTGACATACCCCTCGTGTGTTGTGCTGCTGGGAATCCATGAGCTTGAAGAATTCCAAGTGGTACTTCATCATCCTCATCATCTAGTAATGTAGGTAAATTAATACTTGACTTCGATCTTGAATGTTGATGAGTGGGGGGTTGCGACGGCAAAGGTTTCTGTAATGGTTTTGTGCCGGTAACCTTCATCATCTTTTGACGATACACTGAAAGATGGGCATCTTGCTTTTGTCTCAAATGAGCACTTGTTAACTCTTCTTGTTCAATTTCAATTGGTTCATCGTCAGTATCAGATAAAGTAATTGATTCATTATCACTTGAAAGTGTAATTTCTTCTTCTTTGTCGGTTTCTTTATTGTTACGTTTCTTTGCCGCTTTAACACTTAATGATCGTTTATAAGTTTCATATTCATTCTTTGTCATTCTTTTCCCTTCAGCAAATGAATCACGTAGAGGGTTGACAACTGGTGGCGCAGGCGCGCGATTAATAAAACTATTATATTGAATTTCACGATTTAATTTTTCATTATAACCTTTAATGGTATTAATTTCTTGAACCCTTGTAGGCTGACGATTAACGTTAGTTTCAAGTAATCTCTCATCAACCACAGTTTCATCCTGTTGATGTATATGATCATCCATGGGCAAATTATTAGCCGGCGGTAATGCTAATCCCGATGATAATTTTAAGGGTGGTGTACTACCCGACGCTGCCATTTCAAGTTCTTGTTCAGTTTGTGAACTATGATTATTAAATGATGTTGTCCTATCTAACCAAGGTTGACTATCGTAACCATGAACAATTGTAGTATCTGCTGAACCAGTAAGCGCCATATTTTCATCATCACCGTCACCATCATCACGATGTGATAATGGGATCATATATTTATCAATGGTAGTATCTAATTTAGCGTAATTCTTATTAAAGAAGCCAGTGTTCGTCGTATAATCATCTTCATCATCGTCGATTGTTTGAAAATTCTCCTTCTCATTAGCACTATCTAATGATAACCTTCTGGATGAAGTCGACGATTGATCAGTATATTCTTCAGCCTTTGATTTAAAGATCAGATTGGATCTTGCCCTAATTTTATTCTTAAAACTTTCCGTTGATGTTGTGTGTTGGACCTGCTTGGATACCCCGGCAATCTGTGATAATGGTAAATCTTCATCATCAGTGGCGATACTTGAATTAACACTAACCACAGAGTTATTACGTGATTCATGTTGAGGAATTGAATCATTTGATTTAAATCCTGCCCACGAAAATCGTTTTGATTTCTTTTTCTGGAATTGTTCCCCTTCCTCTTGTCGTTCTTGTTGGCGCTCTTGTATATTCTGTAATTCATAGACTGACAATCGTTTGAGTTCAGAGGGTAAATTTCTCATTTGAAAATCAATATTGGTATTCGTCGATTCATTATTATAAACTCTTGAAGGCAACGCAATAAGATCTATATCTGTCATTGAACGTCTGTTGTTATTGTTACTGTTGTTTTGACCACGTGAATTGACTTTACTACCATATTGAAAAAACTCACCAACTGGGATATTATTATTATCAAATGAAGCTATTGAAGATCGTTTTGATTCTGATGATCTATTAAATAGTTTCATTTTTTCTGTCTTTCCTTGTTGAAGATCGGAAAAAAATTCGTTCGTCTATTTACCCCTGGTCGCTTTTGGGAATCAAATCTCTCCGCCGGGGTTCCTACCAAATTGACGATATCTATAAACAATTAATAAACGATGATAATAAAAATAGATATATTCAATAAATATATATATATATATATATTGAATATATATTGAATATGTATATTAATGTATATATAAATATTTTTATATCTATATATATATTTATAAATAAACGTTCTATTAAAAAGTTTGACACCCAATCGTTATGTAAGTTATAAATAATTTTACTCCCCGCCACACCGGATGCGGATAATTCCAAATGTGGATTTATTATCGTATGAATTAAGTTGAGAATATTTCTCATTTAAATACTCTTTATTCAGGACATGACTATATAAACTATATAACTGAAGGGTAAACATACATAATAATAAATATAATATAATAGTGACCCACCCTTAATCGGAACGGCGCAAGTTCATTAAAGAGGGTGAATGTTTGACCAATTAAAGAAATGACGACTGTCAAATCGACAACGTCGCAATCTCGCTCGATAACTGGTTTAACACCAGAAACGGAAAGTTCTGAAGAAAAATCCACGACTTCTAATATAAGCTTTTTCTTGAGCAATTTCATCCAAAGTTGATTGAATATCAATCAATCTTCTACCAGTAACTAAATCGGTATCCTTTGATCGAATAATTGAAGGACGTTTCCAAATCTTGTAGACAACATAGAAGCAGATAACGACAGGAACAGCGAGGTAACCTTGGAAAAACGTTGCAGGATCAAGTTCAAGTCCATCTACAGGATATAATGATGTCCAGAAAGTAACACCGAGAACAACACCATTTAAAATCAATCCGTACCATGAACCCCATACGCCAAACATTGATTTAACGGCTAATTCATCTAATGAACGACCCTGGACGGACATTGCACGACGGAATCTAATATGACAAAGATTTATTGAACCCCATGTGAATATTGATGAAAGACCAGAAATTGCCAACAGCCAATTGAAAACAATTTTTTTTTTATCTGAAGCGGCAACAAAACAAAGAAGACCAAACCCGAAGGTAACACCCATGGCGGCAAGAGGTCTACCAGCACGATCGACGTAACCAAGAATCTTGGGAGCTTGACCGTGAATGGCGAGGGACATTAAAGTTCTTGAACAGGCGAAAATAGAAGCATTAGCAACGGATAAAAGGGCCAACATAACAACGACATTCATAACGGAGGGGAGACCGGAAATACCCGCATTAGTAATAGCCAAAACAAAAGGAGAAATTGAACCATCACCGACAGAACCTAAAAGGTTAGGATCATTATAGGGAATGATACAGCCCATAATAGTCAGGGGAATCATATAGAAACAAATAACTCTCCAGAATACTTGCTTTGTGGCACGAGGTAAAGCTTGAGCCGGGTTACGAGTCTCAGAGGCGGCAAGACCAATCAGTTCCGTACCGGAGAAGGCAAAGGCGGCATTAACAAAGACGGAACAAACACCCTTAAACCCCATGGCGAAGGAACCAGGATCATACCAATAATGAGTACCAATATAACCGGTAGAATTAGGGGCACCACCGGCAGAGATAACAATGCCCAAGATACAGAATCCTGTAACGGCGAGGACCTTAATAATGGAAAAGAATGATTCCGCTTCACCGTAACCCTTGGCACCAAAAAAGTTAATACCGAGAATCAAGAAATAGAAAATAGCGACCCAAGCGGCCGGGTTATATTTAACATCACGATCCCAAAATCCAATAGTAATCGCAGTACCGACAAGTTCCAATGGGAATACACAAAGCCATTGAAGACCATAATTCCAACCCATGGCGAAACCCCAGGCGGGGTCGATGAATCTAGAAGAGAAAGCAGAGAAAGAACCCGAAACGGGGAATGCAACAGCTAATTCGCCGAGAGCATGTACCGTCGTAAACAACATTGAGCCAATCAAGAAGAAGGCAATAATCATTGCCGCGGGACCACCATGACTTAATGAAGAACCGGACCCAATGAATAAACCAGTACCAATACAACCACCAACGGCAATCATTTGTAAATGACGTGGTTTCAAGGATCGAGAGAGAGGCGATGCGGATGAAGCGAGGTTAGCGATTTCTTCGGCGGTCATGCCGCTCGTATCAATATCATCGAAACTAGCCGGTTTAAACGAATCAGTGAAGGTATTCCAACGAGACGAGGATTCAGTGATAATCTCGGCATTGCCACGATCGATCGATGAAGTGTCCAAGCCAATTTTGGCGTTGGCATATTTTTCAACGTCAATGTTTGACATTTTGTTTGTATGCGTATGTGTATGTATGTGTGTGTGTGTCCAATAAAGAATGACTAATAAAAAAAACGAGCAAACAAGGATAGAACGAAAGAACCGGATGATAAGGAATAAAGAATAAAGAGAAAAAAAGTGATAAGAACGGCATGAAGCGACCATCGACCTTATATACTAAGGCTGGCCCCCCTCCCCGAACGACCTCCCATGATGAGTAGCTGTTATCGTGACCCGCGGTGAAAATGCAGCTTAAACGCATTGAAAAGAATATTTGACAGCCCTGGCGGCTGGAATGACGTGCGGCGGGAATGAGATGGCCAATGGGGGTTAATTATAGCAATGCTAAGACAATCCGTGTATGATGTGCGGCCCACATTAAGTGTGTGATGCGTGTCCGATTTACTCAGACCTACGATTGGTGAGGAGCCCTAGTATCTCGCCGCGCAGACGGGAAATGCTTTCATCGGCCTGGTTGAATTGAGCCTCGCCAAGCCACGCAAGGCTCAATTAAAAGGGCAAGAAAAGAAATCAACCCGAATCCGAATACAGAAGGAAAAGGGTCATCTCATCGCATCTCATCACTTTCGAACAGTTTCATTTCCATTTTATTCATTTTATTCATTCTGTTCATTCTGTTCATTTTATTCATTCTGTTCTCAATAGGGATATTTTCACTTTTCACTTGGTAATCCACCGTCCTCAAAATTAAAAATTGTAAACTCTTTTGCTTTACGCATCGCTAGCTCAATTGACGTCATGTCGTCGCATCGTGTCGCCGCATCGCTCCTCACTATATCATTACCCCACATAATCGAGGATCGTCGTTGGGCGGCCATGTCCGTCGCAATTTTCATGTACCATTGCTGCCTCCCGCCATGTTACACTGGCTGATGTCTGCATTATCGTGTGTTCGGGTAAATTGTATGGCTATTTTATTAAACTTCCGTAATCATCCCATCATCCCATCATCCCATCATCCAATCATATTCATCATATCTTTTTACCGATCCCCATTTATTGTCCCTCCCCATCCCCGCACTAATGTTCACCGAGTATACTCGGTGAATGAACATGTATGTATACATATCTAGTCCATAAATACCAAAATGCCGATCTATTCAATAAATACCAAGATACACAAAATAATCAATACTAAAAAACAATAGATATTCGCTTCGCTCATAAGTATATCTACTTTAAATACTTTGCATGATGATTCAAATGATCAGCGGCGAATGATGAAATAAAATAATAACTATGATCGTAACCAGGTTGTAATCGAAGATTTACTTGACCCTTGTAGTTACTACCCTCGGCAGCCTCAACTAAATTCTCAGGTAATAATTGTCCATCTTTATAAAATCCATCAGCTAAACCAACATCAATTAAGATATCACTCTTATTATCGCCCTTGTAATTCTTGATTAATTCCGTTGCATCATATTCATTCCATTCACTCTCAGCATCGCCAAGATAACCCCTGAATGCCTTTTGTCCCCAGGGACATTTAATAGGATTACTAATGGGCGCAAATGCACTACAACTTTTATACTTTTCACTATTTTTTAAATAAATGGTTAATGCACCATGACCACCCATTGAGTGGCCTGTGATTGACATACGCTTACCATCCATTTGAGCGTATGCTTCGTAAAGGCTTTTGGGCAACTCATTAACAATGTAATCATACATATTATAATTTTCCTTCCATGCATCACATTTAGCGTTAAGATAAAATCCGGCACCCGATCCAAAATCCCATGATTCATCTTCACCAGTAATATTACATCCACGGGGGGAAGTATCGGGATAAATGATGATTATGCCATGTTCATTAGCCCAAGGTTGAAGAAATCCCTTTTCTGCACAATTGTTTCCTGTACATGTAAGTCCCGAGAGGTAGTAAAGGATGGGAAATTTCTCGGAAGACGAAGACAACGCACCGGGGGGGAAATAAACGTTTAATTCCATTTTACATGATACTGATGTAGACTCATGACTTAATTTAAGTAATTGTCCGCCAAATGATGCAATTGTTGCGTTTACCGTGAATGTCATTGCGAGCGAAGCGAGTGAGTTGTTTGAAGCTGGTTCTCTAAGATGAGATCAGTTGAGTCTTGAGTTCCCGTTTTTAGCAAAGTGGGAATCGCTATGCTTACATAACTCATTACTAAGGGGTGAAAATGGTATTTGTATTCTATTTTTCTATACTCTTACTATTTACTACTTATTCCTCCGTTAATTCTTCACTCTTCGCTCCGCTCAGAGTTCAGCGTTTTGATAATATTCAAAAATTTATCACGAACAATTTTACCATTTTCTACCAACTGTCGACTATTTACATTTAATTTGTTCAACAAGTTAAGTGTAATGATAAATCTTGCATTATCTCCTTCATTTGAATATTTGATTAATAACCTCATGAAATATCGTTTACGATGTTTCGTTAATAATAACGATGAGTATGTGTCTCCCGTTGTCGTTGTTGTAGTCAGAATTGTATACTCGTTTAATATTTCAAGTAATTTAATTAAATGATCTTCACCATCAAGCGGGCGAGCAGTCCCGTTATTTGAAGCATTAAACTTACTCACCATCCTCTTTCTTTCTTCATCGGTGAATACTCTATCAAACGGCGAAAGAACTTCCTCTAAATCAATTTTAACCAATTCTCTATTAACAGTCTCTCGACACAATATCTCCATTGTAGTTCTCATCAATAACATGTATATTGAACGAATGCTATCAAATAAATCATTCGAAATTGTCATACCACCACGTTTAACCAAGCAATCCTCTGAAATCCCCATTTGGTGTAATATCATCGATCTTGCATCATTAGTTAATAATTCAAAAGATATCAAAGGTTTCCTAATCTCCAAATACTTCGACGCCAGGAAATGAATTTCATGTAAATTTAATCCATCGGGTAAAACCTTTGAATTAAGATAAAATTGATTCAATTTATTAATCATAATTTCATTCCTTTCCGCCAAGGGTAATCGCAATAATCGCTTAAATTGATACTTCAAAATCAACAACTTGATCGCCCTTAATGTATCCATTTGATCATAATCCTTTAACAAACTCATTAATTTATGAATCGTCCTTAAATTACTACCATTTGATTCAATGCCTTTAATTATCTTTATGACCAGTGAAATTGACGGTTCAATATCACTTCTTAACATTGCCTCTAATTCTTTTAATATTTCAGCATTCTTATGTCCCTGATATGCCATCAATTCAAGCTTTTTCTCAGTGACGGATTTATTGTATTGTTCCACTTGATTGAATTTTGCAAGTTTCTCTGATTCATCCGTGATTGGGGTGAGGGGAGTCGTAAATGTTTTCAATGGTACAGTTGATGATGTAACATTACTATAATATTGTCGTCTTTTCTCCTCACTGGCGTCCTTTGTCTTTTTCAGTACTTGTCTTGTAATCAACGAATAATATTTAGATAATTCCATATCCTCACATGGCCTGATATTGAAAATATCATTAACTCTTGTTAAAAATTCATTCTTCAAGAATGGATATTTATCCAAGAATATCTTAATTATCAACAAAATTGCATCAATATTCCCCTTATCATTGAATGATTGATGGAAAATTTGTTCCATTCGCGTGATATACCCATTAATAATGGTCAAATTATCATTATTCTTCAAATCTTGTGACATGCAATAAATTAAACTTTTCATAATCACACCATCATTAAGTATATCAAGACCATTTGATGTCATTATATTGATAAGTTTCATTATTGAAGTTAAATTGTCGTTGTTATTGTTGTATGATAGATTCGTTATTGCCATTTGATAATATTTATAAGGAATAGTTTCACCGGTTTTAATCACGGCTTTTAATATTTCAAATCCACGCGGTCGATTACATTTACTGAATTTTATCGATTTAGTCGAGAATTGAAAATTCATTAAAATTAATTGAATCTCCTTATCGTTTAGTATATCATGATTCGAAAGGAATTTCAAAAACTCATCAAATTCAATTTCATCATCACAAAGCTCTAAATAACCCTTTAACATTTCCTTTGCAATGAATACGTCACAATTAGAAAATCTACTAATTGATAGTTTGAAAACTTCCTTCATTGCCTTTAAATCCCTTGATTTAATCCTTAATCCATTCATATAATAAATAATTGTAAATCTATCTAAATTTATCGTTGTCGTCGCTGTCGTTGTTGTTTTCGGCGTCGGCGTCGGTGTTCCCGCCAATATCGTCGATGCACTAACAATTTGTTGAAATAATTCTTTTGAAAGTCTCATATCAAATCTTGTATAATATTTAAGCATTAAATTAAATGTCTCAGTGTTGTAATGAACGTTATTGTCTGATAAGTATTTCTCGAAAATATCTTCACAAACGCGCCATTTATGTGAGTTGTTCAGCAGTAAGGAAGACGTCATAATCATATTAACCGTTGATACCCTAAGAGTTACTTGCTCCAATGGTAACGTATGAATGATTTGTATATACACCAAGCGAACTAATTCATGCATTTCTTTATTGTATAAATTAGTTATAATCCTGCTTATTTCCAAACTTGTCAAATTTTCAAGATTATCCTTCATGAGTTGAATAATTTCACGATACTTTTTCTCATCTCTAGTCGTCGTTGCAGTGGAACATTTACTAATTAATTGTAAACATTCATGAAACCATTCTAGTCCAAGTGGTTTATCATTCAATACCGAAAGTATATTAAAATTAACATTATCTTTGATTTGTCTCGGATAAGTACAGTTTACTTCATTACCCTTCACGGCTGGGTTCCCAGCCGTGATGAATGGTGACGCAATCATACCAGAACTTGATGAAACCATGAATGCTAAACTATCTGCAACTTGTTGTTTTTTAACTTCATCCGATACTTTTGTTGTCGATGATGCGTTTCTCAGTGTGTTTGAACTGGTCAATATATAACCCCTTATTGGTCGTGAGATATAACAATTTAGTATGCTCCTTATAGGCGTCTTTGCCGATGTTTGTGGATGTATTATTCTCATTATGCGTAAAAATTAAAAATTAAAAATGAATATGGTTATGGTGATATGTACAGATGTTAAATTTGAATTGTCTATAGGAGTCGTAACATGAAATTAAAACTCATTAGGTGAAGAGCGCAGTTGAAAGGAAACACAACACTTGATGAATCTATTTCAGTTGAACGAAAGTATTGATGCAAAGTAAATTTTCGAGGAAATATCCGAGGATGTTGTCTTTGATTCCCTGATGAAACGGGCCGAATTCTATCTCGGCAAACAAGGAAGGACAGGAAATGCAAATTGATACAAAAGAAAAGATCAGCAATAATCAAAGAATTGTTCTAGTTAATTTAAGTCAATCCTAAACAAGAAACGTCTTGAGTTTATTGCTCAAATATCCAATATTCAATCCTTTCGATATCGGTTGTGGGAGTTTTCCAGATTCAATCGTGTATAGTTAATTTTTTTTAGCCGTTGACCCAACCAGATTTCTCAACCTCTCATTGGTTTGATCGGGGGCTCACAGTCTGTAGAGGCTGTTCAATTTAGAATCATAACAATTAAATAACAATCATTAAGGTTTAATCTGTAAAGGTCATTATTAATATGTCCGACAAGTATGAGTTAGACTCGGATTACATTGCCAAGTTACTTATTCAGGACGCTAAGGCCGTTTCATCTTCTTATCGATCGAGGGGCGTGTCTGGGGTGGCTGATCATAAATCGTATCATCAAAAGTGTGTTAAACCCAATACGACCTTTTTGACGGGGATGGTAAGGGAGGTGGGTAATCATAACAAAGCGCTGATTGAAAGGGAACGGAAGCTGGCTAAAGTGAAAATGGAATCTTTGGATGATCGTGAAAGCGATAGGGATTCAAGTCATTATAAGAGTCGACATCCGGATAAGAGTCGTGAATATCGACACTCAGAAAGAGAACGGAGTCGTGAGCGGCGGCGGAGTAAAAGTCCAAGGTGTGGCCGTAGTGATAGACACAGGCGTGACCATAGAGAAGAACGGCACTCAAATACAAGTCCAAGTAGTCATTCACGATCACATCGAAGACATAATAATGAATCTTCATCACGTTCAAGTCGGCGTGATTCTTCACCTGATCTAATAAGGAAAGGTCGCGGGATCAAGAAACAAGATAGTATGGAATTGGATACCTTATTTGATAGCCGTGAATCAGTCGAATCACCCGTCGTTGCCATCGACTCGTCAAACCCCTGGAAGGATATTTTGAATTCTTTAGATGGTCGACTGAAATGGTCAGAATCATCATCATCGAATTCTCGTACTTTAGGTCAGTATAATGATCGTTTGGTCGACGATTGGAAAACCGATACAAGGCGTAAAGACGATTGGCCCGTATACGCCAAAGGCGAAAGAGCATGGGATAAGGGTAAGGCTCTTGAATAATGATTTATTTATTATTTATTATTTATCTATTATTTATACTACTACTTGATTCCGTAATTTTAACTATGCGCCATGCTTACATAATCGCGCGATACGATCATTCTTCTTGACTGCACAATCATAGACAAAGTTTTAGAATACAGATAATCGTGAAATAATCGAGAAAGCATTGTATCTATATTAGCGGTTTTGCTTTTACTCATTTCTATTTTCAAGATTGATATCATGCTTAAACGGAAAAACAGTGAGGAGCACGAGAAATCGAATGCATCACCAATAATCAATATTGAAGATAATATCAACGATAACGAATCTCATCGATCTCCGATACCATCCAACTCTGAATCAGCTAAATATGATCGACCAATACCTTCCGCGATAACTCATAGACAGACGAGAAGGCCTCATGCTGCTAGAGCATCTAGGGCGTGTGAAATTTGTCGTCGTCAAAAGACAAGATGTTTCCCGGCACTTAATAGTAAATCTTGTCTAAGGTGTTTGACATTAGGATTTGAATGTAGCTTTCTGCATGAATTGGAAAATATTTCTGCTAAATTGGAGGATGATGGGTTTACCCCTGAAACAACGGCCAAGATTCGTAATGATGATTATGAATCGAATGATTCACATATCTCTCTTGATGATCCGTCGGTAAACCAGCGGTTGACAAATTTAGAAAATAGTATTGGTCAAATTTTAGATATATTAAAGGGTAGAAAACAGACACCACCCTCACAATCCTTCTTTGCTCGTGAATCTACACCTATGTCCATGGTGGCATCGACTAACAAAGATGATGCTAGAAATGTGCCATCGTTCGGTAGAGCCGCTTACCCCTATATGACATCACCTTTTTATTCACTTGGTAGTGTTACTCCTTTGGATAGTATGCCATTACCCATCTCAAGATTATTTAACCCCCAAATGGTCTTGCACGATCAAGATATAATTTCCATGGGTATTTTATCTTTAGAGACGGCAGTAGAGTTAATGACAAGCTTTCGTGGAAATTATGGTCGTTGGGTATCATTCCCGGAAAATGTATCCACTGAAGTCATCCTTGAAAGAACAAGAAGTCGTTGTTCTCTGTTATTAACCATTTGTGTATGTGTATCTATGAGATATACTAAGCCATATTGGAAGACGAAGGCTTATAAGTTATGCTTACAAAAATTAGAAGCTGAACTTAATTTGTCATTATTAATTGTACCGCAGACCATTGAATTCATGCAAGCACTTGCCGTTTTAGCCATATACGGTCTTTCATTAAGTGATGGTAATTTTGTTATTGATTCTTGGTTTTTCAGTAGTATGGCCTTACAACATTTTATTACTAAAGATACTCTAGGTCTAGTAATGTCATTTGATGGTATTGGTCCCGTCACTGAATTCGATGAAATTACCGCTTATCGAGTTTGGAATCATTTATGTCTTGTTCATTTAGTCAATTGTGTACTGTCGGGTAGAATGTGTATTTTGGATGAAATTAGACTTGATCAATGTCGTAGAACATTAGAATTAGGATCAGCTACTAATTTCGATGGTAGAATTGTCGCTGAAATTTCTTTACAATTAATTGTTTACAGTTTTATTGAAACACCACAATCATTGGAGGGAGTTGAAGAAGAATTAAAAGTTTGGATTGATCAATGGGGTTACTTGTTTGAACAACCTACAACTCAATTCACAGAGACAAGTTATCATTATGGTTATTTCTTAGTATTATTCCATTGGAGTTATCGTATTCAAATTAAACAGGGTCTAACGGGTAATGGTAATGGTAATGGTATTGATGTACCCTTTCATGGATTTGCTCAGGGTATCCATGGGTTAAGATCATTTAACGGTGGTGCCGATATGACAATCATTGATAGAACATTCAATAATATGGATGAAGAAATGACTAAAAGATTAATTCGTCATTGCTTAAAGGTTATCGATGGTCTTATGGTAGTTAAAGATGATTCTTATTTTAAACATTTATCTGATCAAGTCCATTTTTACGGTGCATTCGCAGCAATTATGCTTTGTCGTATATTGTTAGTATCCGTTTCGAGGTCACAAGCTATTAATTCTAGTACTAGTTTATACCCTATTTCATTAGAGAAAATTCGCCAATTAGCGGCAAGATTCAAAGCCGTAAGTACCTGTGATGATGATTTAGTCCTGATGTATTCTGATGTTATCCTTCAGCATGTTCAACTTAATGATTTCCCGTTATCCGTTAATTGAGCAAAAGAATGAAAACTTCTCGCAATCTTGCTCTTCTTTTATTTTTAAATTTTAGTCCTTTATAGTTCTATAGATCAACCTATATAGTACTAATTAATATCAAATACTCATTTATTTTAAATATTATCAAAATGTTTTTGGCCATAGTCCGAGATCTTATGATTACACTTTAACCGGAAGAGCCCGAAACTCGGGTAGTTCTGGTTGACTTCCGCCCATTCATTAACAAAAAAATATAATATCACTTACACTTTCGCAAGTCTCTAAAACTCACAAGATGAGGGTTATGAAGATATGCGAAAAGTAATTCGCGTGTAGATTGTAATTTTCTTAAGATGCGGCGCACAGCCAAGGTTTTTGCCGAATCCCTCCTATAAACTGTTGTATAATGGAAAATCAATAGCAAGCTATAAGAAACCTAGTTCTTTCAGCTTTGTGCATATATAATAAGAGTCCTTCAAACCAGCTATCTAGTTCAGGCTCTTAAGTAATGTAGATCAGTTCAAAACGTTGGCTATCGCTTTTGTTTCAGAAATGGTCCCAAACCACAAATGACTCTCAGTTTCATAGATCCTTGAATTACTGATATCTATCCATTCGTTATTCAAGTCAAAATGTCTGATTCATATATGAAACATGTCTTTGAAGTTTTATTTTTTCTTTCACGATCGATAATCCTCATTTCGTTTCATTATATAAGTTGGTGAGTCTTTATCTTATTTCGAGTTTTGTATACAAAACTCGAAATGTCGCAGTTACCACCACCGCCGCCAACACCACCCGAAACAACTATCAACGACCTACCCGATGAATTATTCATTGATATCATTGAAATGGTTGCCCCCCGAAGTGTGTGTTTGATAAATTCATTCCCCTTTCGTTTGTGTTTAAACGATGGAATTCAATTATTCAAGATCCAAGTTTAGATACAAAGTTTTTCGAACCGTTAGCTGAATCACTATACATTTTCTTCTGTCCTCCTAGTCAATTTTTTGTCACTAATATCTGATAAAATACACTTACACTTTAAATGATGAAAATATAAATTATATGGAAACTGATATACGAGTTCCGAGTACTGGTACTGAAGTCATGGTATTTCATTCTTGGAGGCGTGCGATTTATGGGATTGTTGATCTTATGTGCGTTTATTCTGTTTATTTTTATATAGACCTATAAATCGATCATTCTTATATTATTTACCCACATCCAATATATCCATTTATGTTTTTCTTTTTTATATATTCTAAATATTATCAGAAAATAGTTTGGGGTTGTACTGTATTTGTGTAATCAATCATCCCGAAACCTCAAAATCCGGTTTCAGAATTCCTCGAATTACTACCATCTACCCATTCGTGATTAAATCTAAATCTGAAACTTCATTAGGGAAGAAGCGAAGCACGCCTTGGAAGTGGTATTATTTCTTCCATTTGTATTATTTCTTTCAAGTCATTCCTCAACTCGGTTTATTATATAAATTAGCTAATCCGCGCTAATTCCTGGAGTAAAATATTCCAAATGTCACTACTATTATCACCACTCAGAATAAATATTAACGATCTACCCAATGAATTGTTCATTGATATCATTGAGAGGGTTGTCCGGCAAAGCAATTTGAGTGAATTCGTTCCCCTTTCCCTGGTGTGTAAACAATGGAATTCAATAATTTATGACCCAAGTTTAGATACAAAGTTTTTCAAGCCATTAGCTGAATCGCTAGGTCCTACTCGATTTTCAGTTCTTATATCTGAATACACCTTTACCCATGAGAACGTACATTATATTGAAACTCAATCACGAGTTCAAGGGACCTGAGTTATAGTATTTTCTTTTTTGTGTTTTCTTTCCGTCTTATTAATTAGACGCACATGCGAAAGTCTTGCGTATACGTTCATTCTGATTGTTTTAATATTTATCTATAAATCAACGGTTTTCATATAGTTTACTAATATCAAATTCACTCATTTAATTTATATATAATATTATCCAAAATAATTTGAGGGTAGTTTGTATATATTTTATCACTTATTCCAAAACCTCAAACTCGGTTTCAGAAATTCCGTAATTATTGGTATCTTATCTGTTCATTCGCAATCAAATCAAAATATGAAACCCCATTAAGAGAATCTGAAACAAGTATTTGAGGTTTCACTTTTTGCTTAAGTCGTTCCTCCTTTCATTATATCATATATAAGCTAATGTATCTGCATCTTTTCTATGGTTAATTTGTATAAAGCATCCAAAATGTCAGGAATAAATATCAACGATTTACCCGATGAATTGTTCATTATAGTCCTTGAAAAGGTTGCATTTCAAGGCAATGTGAGTGAATTTATTTCCCATTCCCTGGTGTGCAAACGATGGAATGTATTTATTCAAGATAAAAAGTTGGATACGAATTTCTTCAAACCATTAGCTAAATCGCTAAATATTCTTTTGGGTCCAAGTCAATTTTCTGATCATTTGAAATTTGTATATGGGCCAGAATTTTCAACTTGGAAATATTGTTGCAAAAAATATATAACTAGTTTCTTAAGGAGAAACCCCAACAAAGTGAAAATTGACGAAGTTCTTGCTGATGATATGATTATAAAGAATAAGTTCCCGCCGTTAGGTACTCGATTCGTTGATGCTTTTGTCCCAGGTTATGGTTTTCCTTCTGATGATCTATCACTCATTGGAGACAATATGATTTTGTGTCTAAATGATGAACGTACAAGATCAAGGGCCATGTTTGACATATCTAATCGAAAGGTTTTCATTGCAACCGAATGGGAATCCTTTCCGTCTTATTTCAAGTACTCACATAATTTATGCATAGATTTATATCTAGATATCAACAAACCAGTATCCGATTTAGCTTGTTTACTTTGTGACGAGGTGCATTACAATACTGATTTATTGACTAGGGGTGAATTTGCCCATCGAACTGTTTGGTACAGTAATTCTGATAGTAATCTTGATCAACCTTTAGTAAACAAAGTTTACATATGGAGCTTTTCAGGCTTTATTTTCGGTGAAGAATTTCTTACAATTGAGATATTTGGCGATATCATTATTTTAGTTGCTCCCTCTTGTTGTCAGTCCTCCAATTACTCCGGTTGTGCAATGGTATATGCATTTAAAGCCAATTACACTGGGTCTGAATATTCGAAACCATCACTGGAAAAAGCGAGTAGCCCAGATTTTAAGCCTCATATTCTCTGGCGAAAGAAACTCGATTATTCCCATTATGATGAATTAGTTAATATCGATAACAAGGCTATCATTCTTAATAGAGAAGAAGGTAAAATGCACGTGCTTGATATTCAAACTGGTAAAACCTTTTACGATTATATCCCCTATTCTGAACTATTGGAATATCTAGATGATTTGGGACCTTTTGGTAAATACTTTCCTATTGAAGATCGATCCGAATATGATAAATTCCGTTTAACAGTTTTCACTGATTCATTGGGCCAAATTTGGTCGTATGATCCTGTTTTTTTTCACAGGTTACATCACTGTACCTCAGATCGTCACTCTCCCGATAATATTCGCCACGAAGATGGGTTAGATATTATCTCTGATAAATACACTTTCAGTGATGAAGATGTAATGTTCATCGAAACTGGCGAACGAATTCTGAGAACTTGAGCCATAGCATACTAATTTCTTTTTTTTTTGCTGTTTTAATTAGGCGTACGTCTTACGTTCGTCTATTCTGTTTGTTTGTTTTGTGTATAGCGTAATAATATCGTTTAGCCAATCCCAGAAAACGTCCAAAAAGTTGAATCCAATTATAATCCATACTTGAGTTAATAATTCAGTACAAGTTTACAAAATGTAACGGTAACAAGGCGAAGCCTAGTTAAGGTTCTCTAATTTAGTTAATATGAA